>SDVV010029098.1:0-11866 GCA_016164225.1 Gammarus roeselii
ACAACTGGCCGTTTTCACCTTTCTCTACCACCTCCTTCTCGACTTGCCCCTTTCTCACCCTCTTCACCTCATTCCAAAACATTTTTTGTTCCCAAAAAAAGCTGGCACGACCGTCTGCCCCACCTGGCATCTGCGTCCCTCTTTGATCTCCTTACCACCAGCTTCACCTATTTTCTCTTCTCTATCTAGTTGCCATAGGCCATCACTGACCTCGATTACAACGACTGCTCAAAGGCTCTTCCTCTTTTCGCCACCGCCAGTTTGACCGCTTCGGTCCACCGCTCTCAGCCCAACCTTCTGCATCCGCCCACACAGGGCACCCCGTTCACATATTCGCACATCTCAACAACGCATCTTTGAACGTCTTCCATTCTTCCTCAACAACTCACAGATTCTGCCCTCTTACGCTGTCCTATTCCTCACTCAATGTCTGCTGGAACTCCACAGCTCTGCTTTCCCCATTCAGTTCACTCTTCTTCACTCTCTCTCATCCTCCTCCCACTCTTTTGTTCTCCTTCCACCTCTGCCGCACTCACTCTTAATATTCCTTTTACCAGCAGATGGTCAGACGATTCTTCCCTTCTCCCCTCTCAACACCCGCACATCCAACAGTTTCCTCACCACTCTTCTCGAAATCAGCGCCTTCTCCATCACTGCACCATGTCCATCCTTACCCATGTGTACTTGTGGATATCCCGCTTCTTGAACAAGCTGTTTCCAACCACCAGTTTTAGCTCCATGTACAAGACCTATCAGGTTTTCTCCACTGTCATTTCAACCGGGAGCGCCATATCACCGTAACACATTCTCCACCACAAAATATCCAACCCTCGCATTCGAGTCACACTGAAAAAACACATTGAAATGACCTCCAAAACTCTGAATACGCTCACTTAGGACAGTCCAGAATGGCTCCTCCTCACAGCTCTCGCTACCAGGGCCGGAAGCACCCACAAACGCCCCATCGTTTTACACCAAACTTACATTTCACTCACATCAATGTTTTGGAAACCTTCTTCCGCCCTGTAACGCTACTAGCTAATCGATCATTCAATATCACTCACACCTTCTCGTGCCCAACCTTCCTCCACGCCCGACTCTCTTCCACTTAGCACTCCAAATTCACAATCACCCTTTTCTTTCAACTTATAACGATCTTATACATCTTGTGTATAAGATCGTTATATCGGTCTATGTTTTATCTACCGTATTTAATTTGTCAAACACTCTTCGCGATGGAAATGTGCTGACAATTTTATTCATTTGGGATCTGCGATTTATTTATATTTAAATGCTACTTTTGAGAACATTGTTCCTAGATCTGGGGACCTTTTTCCCACCCGCTGTCGCCAGGAACTGCACAATATTTTGCTGTAATTATCGTGAAGACAAACCTTTACTCGCATTCTAATAGAAAGAAGCCGAAAGCGATAACAGTGCACAAGATTTGCGTCATCGAAATTCTGTTTACAATTTATATTGGTGGAATAAGGTCCACTTAATAACATGAGTCATATAGAGCGTCAAAATAGTCTAGTATAATTTCTGGAGCGTATTAACAATTATCATCTGAACAAATGCGCACGAATGACTAGAGTTTCGAGGACGAAAAATATTTTGCCATTCTGCTCGTGTGAACAGGTTCTAGTACTATTATCACTCAGCGTCATCGTTCCGAGCTGGTCAACTCCCATATAAAATGTGATTGTTGGTATACAATAGTTTGATTTCCTAGCAAAATATAAATTTTGCTCATTCACGTGATCGTTAAATTACTTTGATCAGCGGTCGCTTTCGGCTGTTAAACTTGAACGCGGCTGGTAGCAAGTTGATTCAATTCTTCTTGGTCAAGAAAATTAGATTTTTTAGGACGTTTTTGAAGCATTTTTTTCCACAGAGCGCTTTCTGAAAAAGTAATAACATTGTTTAACACAAACACTAACCTAGCAAAACAAAGAGGTGAAAGTGTCAAAAGTCTAGTGCACCTTGAGGGCTAGTATCCAATGCCTCTCACCGTTCTCGCGGTTTTTCTGATGGTGTTATACCGTCCCTTTTCTGCTGGATTAGACTTATATGAACCGTGGAAACGCACGCTTCTGGTCGAGTCCTGTGATCGCACGACTGCGCGGATCCATCAATCTGGCGACAGTTCGATTTTTTTTGCGAGCTATCGCGAAGCCTGTACGTGGCTTTAGGTGTAATTTAATGTGAGCTGCCACGAAGCATGTACGTGGCTTTGTGTGTATTTCGGTGTGAGCTGTCACGAAGCATGTAAGTGGCTTTGTGTGTAATTTGGTGTGAGCTGCCACGAAGCATGTACGTGGCTTTTAGTGTAATTTAATGTGGGCTGCCCCGAAGCATGAACATGGCTTTGCGCGTAATTTGGTGTGAGCTGTCCCGAAGCATGTAGTGGCTTTGTGTGTAATTTGGTGTGAGCTGCCACGAAGCATGTACGTAGCTTTGCGCGTAATTTGGTGTGAGCTGTCACGAAGCATGTATGTGGCTTTATATGTAATTTGGTTTGAGCTGCCACGAAGCCTGTACGTGGCTTTGCGTGTAATTTGGTTTGAGCTGTCACGATGCATGTACGTGGCTTTGTGTGTAATTTAGTGTGAGCTGTCACGAAGCATGTACGTGGCTTTGTGTGTAATTTGGTGTGAGCTGTCACGAAGCATATACGTGGCTTTGCGCGTAATTTGGTGTGAGCTGTCACGAAGCATATATGTGACTTTATATGTGATTTGGTTAGAGCTGCCACGAAGCCTGTACGTGGCTTTGCGTGTAATTTGGTTTGAGCTGTCACGAAGCATGTACGTGGCTCTGCGTGTAATTTGGTTTGAGCTGTCACGAAGTTTGTACGTGGCTTTGTGTATGTAATTTGGTGTGATCTGTCACGAAACATGTACGTGGCTTTATATGTAATTTGGTTTGAGCTACCACGAAGCCTGTACGTGGCTTTGCGTGTAACTTGGTTTGAGCTGTCACGATGTACGTACGTGGCTTTGTGTGTAATTTGGTGTAAGTTGTCACGAAGCATGTACGTGACTTCATATGTAATTTGGTTTGAGCTGCCACGAAGCCTGTACGTGGCTCTGCGTGTAATTTGGTTCGAGCTGCCATGAAGCATGTTCGTGGCTCTGCGTGTAATTTGGTGTGAGCTGTCATGAAGCACGTTCGTGGCTTTGTGTGTAACTTTTATTGTGAGCTGTCACAAAGCATGTACGTGGCTTTGCGTGTAATTTGGTGTGAGCTGTCACGAAGCTTGTAAGTGGTTTTGTGGGCAGATTTATTATGTTTGTCAATACAATTTTGACCTGTGGAAAGCATCAACTGGCGCACTGACACTGATTTAATTTTACATGTTACACAGAGATTCGACCACTTCACAAATGCATAATCTGTTCGATTTTTTTTAACTGTTCTGAGTCGCATCCATTGTTCAACGTTTTTTTTCAGTTTTTGTTGGGGCTGTAACATTTCACCCAATGACATCACGAAAATAATTACCAAACAAAGGTAACTATGTCCTGAAAAAAAAGCTGAAATTTCACCTTTAATAATGTATTTCGAAGCTACGACTCATTATTTTTCTTTAGTAATTTTCAGAATAGTATTACTAGACATGTATACCTGTCTATAAATGATTTTTCTGGTTGCAGGCGCCTAGAAGTAGACTCATCTATTTCTCAAATGCCTTTCATTCAATTTTTTGCTTCCTGTGCTATTTAGGTGGGCTGAAATTTTTCAGATTTTCTTTTGTAACTACGATTTGATTAAATTTCTTATCTTATTCTGAGTATACAACCTCTACTTGAAGAGCTTGGCCTCATCACCCTCGAGCAACGAAGGCTGAGGGGCCACCTCATAGAAACCTTCAAATAACTGAAGGGACTTAACAACGTTAGCCCTGTCAGCCTCTTCAACAGGGACCACAACATTCGTACCCGAAACAACTGGGCGAAACTTGAGGAAAAACGTTTCGCTACGACTATAGCGCAACACCATTAACATTGCAAGTACAGACAGACTGATAATACTACATTGCGAGGACAGACAGACTGATAATATCTCGGGAACGATCATTCTAGGGATTTACCGGGTGAAAGGTGTTACGGTGACTCTCATCCACCCCTAAACCCACGCCAGAGCCACCGGTACTGGGTGTGAGCCCGTAACGGTACTCGCATACACCCATCCCGCTAGCCTACGAGGCAGTCTGCTGTCTTAACGGGACAAGCAGATGCAGGGACTATGGTATCCTCAAGATAGACACCGCCTAAGAGGAGAGCTGCTCAACTCGATGCGGCGGTGAAGACTTGGAGGGATACCATATATTTTTACTCTTTATTATTTTTATTCATATGTGGTAGGGTGCCAACATTCACCACCACACCCCATGATATACGAAAACCGAACCCGCACTAAGAGGAGAGCTTCTGCTCAACTCTGTGATACGGCCTAGATTCGACAGGGATCGTCCATTGCTGAAGGCAACGAATATCTTCATACGGAGGAATTTTGCCAACACGATGACATTTTCTTTTTACTTTTCTACCCTCCCTGTGGGAGAGGAAAGAAAGGAAAAAAATTGGGAGAAATAGCCTAAATTGAGAACTAGGGAGGGTGAAGTCTGCTGGCGACTCACCCCACACAACATTATACTCGAAAGTTGAACCCGCACCAGGACGAGAGCTTTGCTCAACTCTACGGTACGACGTAGATTCGACAGATACCATCTATTGTTGAGGCAATGAGTATTTTTCTATGGAGAGGCCTTGTCGACCCAATTGTATTTTTCTTTTAATTTCTACCCTCCCTGCGGGAGAGAAAAGAGAGAAGAAAATGGGGAAAGATAGATAACAATTACAAATCAAAGCGGGTAAAGTCTGTGACGACTCAGCGGCGCTTGATGAGGAGCCGCATCGTCGGCTTACCCCCACACCGCATGCTATGGAAAAATCAAACTGCACTAGGAGGAGAGCGTTGCTCAACTCTAAGGTACGACGTAGATTCAGCAAACTTGTGTGGGTGAAGTCTGCCGGCGACCCAGTGACGCTTACCGATGAGCAACAACGGTGGCTCAACCCCACACCCCATGGTATGCGAAAATCGAAACCGCACCAGGAGGAGAGCTTGTTCATCGCAACCGCACCAGAAGGAGAGCTTGCTCAGAGAGAGAGATTCTTCAGTGCAAACGAAAAATATTGGAAAACCATGAAGGTTTCTGAGGCCTGGTCAGTTTAAATTTTCTTTGGGTCTCTCCTACGAGTTTGCCCGTTCGTCGATCCTTTCCGCACGAATGTTGTTGAAATTAATGGATCTATTTACGGTCGGATTTGACCCCCGTGTACTTTGATTATGAAAGACCTCTGACTGCTAATATTTTTATTTCGCGTTTCATAAATTTTTAGAGAAACGTTTCCACTGTAACTGCAAAATAATCTTCAGCAAAAGATTATTTGCAAATTTTAGGATAAATAAAATTTCAAGATTATAGTTCGCTTGCAGGCGAGGCATGGAAGGGGCCAAAATATCGCGAACCGTCCCGTTTTTTCACAGTCTTCTTATAAGAACATATTTTGAATACATTTCTACGATTTCTGTTCGCATAAAAGAGGTTCAAAATTTTACTGATTCATATATTTTCAGCGTGAAATGGATTCGAGTTGTGACACCTACCCCTCCTTGCTTTTCAAATCTATGTCCTGCAGCTCATTACACTCTTCAGTGCACCCAACACTTAACACCCTTCCTTCACGTTCTTTTCACCCGTTTCCACTCGTCCAATTTTCTCCACACGCGAGCCCAGGTTCTGAGAGCACTGAATTTCCTCCGGGAGCCCGGCGTTCGCGCTAAAATTATTTCCGCACGCGCGCGTCATCGCCACTTCACTTCAGCTTACTGTCATGGCCGGACACTGCCATAACCGCTAAAAATCTTTCAGCACACGTGCTTTCGCGCTATACAATGTTTCAGCTCACTCGCATTTGCGCTACAATCATAGCATCATTCACTCAGAGCAGCCACTGTCATATCGGTCACGAGTCGTACCATTTTACTGTTTATCACTATAATGAAACCTAAATAAACTGTCATAACCGCTCGAAAAACGGCATTACGTAACCTAAAATATTACGTACGTTTGCCCGCGGGTTAGAAATACACGTACCTTTGCTTCGCGGGTTAGAAACACATACCCCTAGGTTAGGTTAGGTTGGGTAGGTAAAGTTTCATTAAAGTGATAACCAGTGAAATGGTACCTTAGCTCGGTCGGCGAAACCACTCGTAGCTGATACGTCAGTGGCTGATACGACAGTAGTTGGTCTGACTGAGGAATGCTATGAATGTTCGCTGTTAAAAAATACTACCGTAGGTAGGTAGTCGGAACAATTTGTGGCTGATATGACAGTTGACGGAGATGAAAGGGGCTGATCTGACGTTAGATATAAAATAATTTAGCGCCAGGTATAGCGACCCTTTCCTCCGTCAATTCTCTGTTTATGGGAACACTGATCCCGAAAAAGGCAGGGAGGCCTCCTCTCGCCCCTCATATTCAAAGTGTATGTAGAATGCCTACATGAGCGTCAAGCTCTTAGCCGTGTTGGGCGTCATATTGGTGGCGACTGTTGTATTACCGCAATTAGCTATGCCGACGATATGGTCCTCCCAACTCCTCATGTGGATGCCCTTCAAATTATACTAAATGTATGTGAGGAGGCGACCGCAACGCTAGATTTTGAGTACAAAACTAGCAAATCTGTTTGTATGCTAGTGAAACCACGCACCATGCAAAGGCTCCAGTTCCAAATGAATAATGTGTTAGATGGAACTCGGGTGGATTATGTGGACAGTTTGCCATACTTAGGGCACTTAATCACAAACAACCACTGTGACAATGCTGATATCTCTTACCAGCTTCGGAAATTAAACGCTGGCAATCAGCTTGTAAAGAAACTTGACTTCTGCACGACAGATGTTAAAATATAGCTCTTTAAAACCTATTGCCGCCCTATCTACTGCAACTTATTGTGGTGTGAATTTACACGAGTCACTATCAGTAAACTGTGAGTAGCATTCAATGATATTTACCTGAGGTTGATTGGTGTACCTTGAAGAACGAGTGCTAGCTCTGTATTCGCTGCATATGATGTTGACTGTCTTAAGGTACGAGCTAAAAAAAGTGCCTATAGCCTCCGGAAGCGTATTATAAATTCTAATGATCCCTTCCTGGAGGCTTTATGTAATAGTGAGGGATATAAATTATCTCCAATCATAGAGAGGTGGGACAGAATCCTGCTGGTGCCAGAAGACCCCGATATTAATAGAAATAATGTTTGACGTCTATCTGCCTTTCCATGTTGTGGGCCCATTGTACGTGTGTGGATGTCAGGCTGGGAAACGTCGCTGATATGTTGGCTGACGGATGGTTAAGTGCATTAGGTTTACCTCTCGAATCTTGAGTTTTGGTATATACATATTAATGCTGGAGAGGGACATATAATTTATCGCGTCGCGCTTATCACTAACTCAACTTATGAATCTATGTCGCGTCTGTCCTTGTTTCCATGTATGTTCTTTTGGTGCATAATTTGAATGTATGGGTAGGTAGGCTCTGTCAAACTTGTTTCCTGTAATCATTATTGTACCATCGAGTGCTTCAATAAAGTTTTTTATCATTATTATTCCTTGGACATCTCATTACTTTCCTCCTCTGACAAACTATTACAAAACCCGACATCAGGTTACACCAGCCAATCTGACACCAGTTATATCATCCACTTACTTAATTTCCAACTTTACCCAATGCACTTCTGTCCACCTTCATGGCAGTAGATATAAGTACCGGGAGAACGCAAATGCGAAGGAATCAGATAGGGATAAATAGCGGTGGAGAGGGGGCTGGCCGGCGTCAGGCGGGCGGGCTCGGAACCGGTTTTGGTTTGGGCAGGGCAGGAGCGGATGTGGGCGGAGTAATTATGGTGGGGGGCGGAAGGGGGGCGGTGCGAAGGGGTGAAGGGGGGCGAGCAGCCCTTGAGTTTTCGGTAATCTGTCTTGTTGATTGGGAATCGTTTATGTTTTTGAAGGTTATCTGTATATAGTTTACATTATATATCCATATTTGTCTTGATGACTGATACGACTGATTTTGTGTATTTATTACATGTTTATTGTATTATTTCATTAAATATAGGGTATAAATGACTCATTCGGTTCTCTACTGCGTGGGCGGGGATTTGGGATTCGTTCGTGTTTTGAATTTTTTTTTTCTTTATTCATATTATTTGTATAAATTTTTTATCCTTTAGACGAATGCATTGGGTATACGTGCACACATAATGTTTCTGCATTATATACATTTTATTTTCGTTGCCGGTAGGAATATGCTATATCAAATTTTTGGAGGGGTAGGTGTAGGGGCCCCTAGGCAAATGTTCAGTACACCTCTGGAATTTTCGTCCGGCGAGGCTGCTCTAAGCTGTTCTTCATCTTCTAATTTTCGATGGCTGATTTGCCATTATTTCTATGTTTTGAGTGTATGTATCACTATATATTTATGTCTGAATAATAGCTTTATATATCTTTCTGCGCAGATTAAGTTTGTATTCCTATCTAGTTGGGGTATAATTGACTCATTCGGTGGTCGGTTGGTGGGTCCTAGAGGATGGATTGGGATATTTTTGTGTGTTTTGTTCGTTTATCATTATATTGTGTATATTGTTTATATGAATAGTATGGTAAGTATGTTTTATAGCTCGATTTGAAGCCTTAGCGTGCGTTCGGCCCTGCTTGTTACCAGCCTAATAGTTGTTTATTTCATATGTATATAATATGTATAAGAATAGTTTGGCAGTTGGTGGGTTGATGTATATATTCCTGGGGATGTAGCAGCTTCATTACGAGAATCTGTGTACCTCATAACTCATTATCCAGTTTTAAGCCAGATATATCGGTGTTACCATGTCCCCGCATGTTCCAAATAAGCCGTTATCAATGGTGTGTAGACTGTTCGAGAAGTCTAATCTCGCCTTATAGCGAGAGGTATTAGTATTATTATTAATAAATCAGTTATTTCTATCGTCTAGCAATGGGTTTTCATTTTTTTAAATAAATTCTTGAACATATGACATGAAACTTCATTCTCAACTACGCTATTTGAATTAACGAAACCAAGAGTTTAAGTTGAATTCGTCGCAGCTCATCTTTAGGGGCCGCCGTTCGGATTACATGGAGCGAAATATTATTTACAATAGTATCATCTGTGCACAAACAGAAAATGTCTATTTTGACAAAATAATCACGGCTACATAGCGTTGGGAATACCAGTGACATGCGGGGTTAATAAACAAGAAATACAAAGGGAGGATAAATAACAAAATACATGGGTGTAGAAAATAACAAGTACTCGGGGCGAGAAATCACACACGCACATGGTTAGTCCAGAGAACATGAGGTTGGAACATCGAAATGTGCTACCATATTATAATGAGAAGTCTACTTTATTGTACGATGACAAAGGTGTGGATGGACGACATGAATTATACAAAAAATATGAATACAGCATAAGGTTGGGAACTCAAAAAGTGCTAACATATTGTAAAGATGGGTCTAAACTGTTGTATGAATAATGAAGGGGTGAATAGGCGACATAAGTCATACAAACAAAAATACATAAAATACATACCAAACGACTGAATATACAATACACACACTTCATGACCGCTAGGAAATGATTCAATGATTGACAATCAGAATAATTCAATGCTGGAGTAGACAAGTCGAATATACTTCTGTTATAGAAGACAAAGAAACTATTAGCTCATCAAAAGTGGTCCGGTAATTGTTAGAAATAATGTAATGAATTGTATTAAATCGAGTTAACCTTTGTCAAAGTGTGAAGCTGCCTATCGTTCCTCGAAAAGACTGAGTTCGTATTTGAATTATACTAAAACGATTGAAACATTTGAAGCATAGAAATATACAAAATGCTAGTTAACATTTATGGCAATTAGCAGAGAAAACTATGATCGGTGGCAACATAGAAAACATATGTATCGTCAGAGTAAAAACGATTAGATGGTGTCTCAATGTAGAGAGTTATGGTGGTGGTGTTTTCGGACATGCTCAAGAACAGAATGCATCTTCTGGTTCCAGGTATTACGCATTTAGCTTGTGTTCGTGTGCAAAGGTACGGTTTTGAATTGATCGGTCAATAGATGTTCATTAAGCCTATTCTTGAAGAACGTGTTGGATTTAAGATTTTTTAGGCTTGTTGGGAGATTGTTCCAGGATTTTGGTCCAGTGATCGAAAAAGCTCTACAGGCAGTTTCAGTTTTCCTGGAATCAACGTGTAGAGTATCATTATTTCTTGTGAATCGATTGTTCTTTTCACCTCGATAATATATGTGCCTTTGGGTGGCGGGTGAATGTTTTTCTAGAAGATCTTTATGAATTCTGATCGATTCATGGAGTGCCAGTTTGTTGTCGAATTTGAGCCACTGTAATTTTTCAAGGAGAGGACTTACGTGGTTTCGTTTTCTATAGTTACCATCGCATGTTATTCTTGCCGCAAAGTTCATACAACGTTGCACTTTCTCTCTTTGAAATTTGGTGCATTTTCCCCAAATTGAAGGACAGTAGTTGATGTGAGAAAATACTAAAGCTTGGACAATCAGTAATCTTGATTTGAAATCCAATTCGTTTTTGCGGAGTTTAGGAACAAAATTGTTCCATTCAACTTGGAACAGAGTAGTTACGTGGTGTTTGAAGGAAATATCGGGGTCAACCATACTCCCCGACTTATAACTTTATCTTCAACACGAATGTCAGATTTCCTTATCTTGATGGAGAAATTCATTGGAACTGCTTTTTTTCAGTTCGAGCCAAACAAGATGCCTTTTGTTTTTCCAGAGTTGAGCTTGAGTCCATTTTTATCATACCAAGATT
Organism: Gammarus roeselii; assembly: GCA_016164225.1. Classification (NCBI taxonomy): domain Eukaryota; kingdom Metazoa; phylum Arthropoda; class Malacostraca; order Amphipoda; family Gammaridae; genus Gammarus; species Gammarus roeselii. The sequence goes on from SDVV010029098.1 coordinate 10,945, forward strand.
TCAGATTACTCACGTCTGTCTCAGCGTCGTCTTTCAGGGCATTCAGCTCTGACGCTTTTCGGTAAAGCAATATTTGAACATCGTCGGCGTACATAACCATTTTCGCTTGATTTTTTGGTTATTTACAGTCGATGTCATTCACAAAAACCAGGAACAACAAAGGGCCGAGTATCAAACCTCATGGGACCCCAAAGGCAACTGTGGTCGAATTTGACTTAGTTGCGTTATCGAGTGTAACTGATTGTTGCCGATTTGTAGCCCGCCATGTAAATTAAAGGAAGTCGAAGGCAATAAAAAATTGCCGACAGACACTTATCAATGGCCGACGGGCTTGTGAGTTCGCCAGACCCAGGAGAGGTCTAGGGTGTTGACCCAAACGCGACACTCACCCGCTACTCAGTTGAGTGGGTCCGGGAGATGATATATTTACCGCTATCTTCCATACGCTGAAATTCTACGTGTGGGGAATTTAAACACTAGACAAACCATCAACAAAACTCTATTTTATTATAATCAAGAGAAGTCCGGAGACTGGAGTGATTTTCCTACCCGCGCACAGATGACACAGCCTATCTAGAATATGCACCCCGGTGTATAATGGGTACCACTGCTATCATATATACGCACAGTAATGTGCGTAAGTGACGAAACACCAATAGTAAAAAAGAACCACAGTAAATAGGTTAATACAGGTGCATAATGGGTACCACTGCTATCATATATCTGCACAGTAATGTGCGTAAGTGACGAAACACCAACAGTAAAAAGGAACCACAGTAAATAGGTTAATACATGTGCATAATGGGTACCACTGCTATAATATATATGTGGAGAATATATCCCACATACCTAGCACGGAGAAGTTAGTGTATATATGCATATATGTATATGTATGTACTTATGTATGTATATATATGTATAT
>SDVV010029099.1:0-11866 GCA_016164225.1 Gammarus roeselii
AGATGTCATATTTATGTTATTTTTCCCTTTTTTTTTCGTTGCTCGTGACATATGTTGTTAAATTTTGACCAAATTTTGCTCCGCAAGTGGAGTGTTCACAAATTGGTTGAGCTCATTTCCCCATCGACTATTAGAAAATGTTTGATTTCTGTATTAGTTTGGAATTTTGTAAGGGGATTTTATACAGTTACAAAAATATTCGGATATATAACGTTTGTATTCACGATGTTGTATTATTTTTGTGGATCATCACGTCATATTACGATTATTGGCGTTGCTGCTATAGCTATAAGTGATTTAATTTGTTACAAGGTTGGAAATGTTAATCAGTTTCACATCATGTTATCTATGTTTTCCGTTTGATATTGGCCTCTTTTTGTATGAGTCTGGCATCTTCCCCTAATTCAGAGTCATGCAGTAAGGGTATACACATATTTTATGTTGTTTTCTTCTTTTGAGGATTGAAATGTACATTTAGTAAATTTTTACTGATTAAACCAGCCGGTGTAGGTGCCATCTGTTCTTATCTTGCATTTATGATTATAGTGTTGTGTTGAATTGAGAGTGCCCAGAAAATGCTTGGTAAATTGGGTGATGCAATTAGTTGAATTGATCGAAGAGGACTATTGATTGATGGTTAGCGTGGGCATGTTGCTAGATTTGTGTTTTATAATTGTTCATGTTCGTTTTCGTAGAGTTATTTACGAAGTAGAGAAGGTTTAACATAACAACTTTGTTATAGTATTATAAGGATTTAGTGATTTATTTTAGGTTTACATATAAGATGAGGGTGAGGTAAAAAAAAGTACAGGATCAACTCTGTATATTTTACAATATACATAGTAACTTTGTGCGTTTCGGAATTTATAATAGTATCCAACGGTTATCATAGAAATATTACTTAATTGATCACAATTTATCTTCATATGTAGCACTTTTAAAAATTATTGGTATATTTTATGCGTTAATGAAGGATTTTGGTCCTGTTTCAGATCACCTTTGGAGATAAATAATCATTTACTAGCGGGTATTACTGTAGGATTATTCCAAATTATTCGTACGAGGTTGGTTATTTATACCGGTATCCCGTCCTGATAAGCCATACAAATTCAATATTCTGGTAGGATATATTCGAGTGCAGTGTTGCTCAGCCAAGGGCAGAAAATAAGTTAGATTTTGGTTGTTGTAGAATTCTTGAACGCTTATCATAGGACTATTAGTTTAATAGGTATGAATTCGCCTAATTTGTTGTAGTGATAGAAATTATTGATATGTTTCACGTCATTATATTGAACCTTGCACTCGTTAAGGTTGACTTGAAGAACTATTCTATCGGATTGATATATACTATTGACTATAAATTTGGAAAGCTCCGTCCTTTATTGAAGGTCTCAATTATGCACATCGGTCTCACATCTTGGTAGCTAATTAACCTTAGATATTGTATAGGATATGTACACTTGTGGTAGGTTATCTGGTATTTCATGATCTTTAACGTATGTATGAGGCATGGTAGATAATTGGGAAGCATTTTTTGTAGATATACCATTTAGTAGGATTCATTGCACTTTGTATGCTCTCTGCCCTTTCTACGTCTTCGATGATCGATTCCTTTTTTGCTAGGGTACGGTGTTGATATAAGATTTTGGTCTTGTTTCAACTCCCTACAAAAAAAAAATTTGCTTGGGGTTCGGTGTTGAAATTGATCTTGCTCTTGATTTTAGCTTCCAATTGGAAAAAATGGTCATCCTCCGTACCAATTTACTGTAAGTTTGTGATTTAAAATTTGCTCTTATTGTATTGTCACTGACACCTACGAATATAACTTAGAAATTGCATGTTCCATTTTATTTATGGATGACAGTAAATGTTTTCATAGCAAATGTATCAAAAGGGTATAATAAAAATAATCATTTCATTGTAAGTAGACCATTTAGTAGGATTCATCAAGTTTAGTATGATCTCTTACGGGTTTTCATATGCAATCAAGGTTTCCTGTTGGAAACCTGTTGGTGAAGTTAATAGTTATTTATATCGGTCTCACGCATACTTAGATTGTCTCCGCTGGATCTTAGGTAGGATTTGTTCGTGTGTGCAACTTGTTGGGTCAAGGTTCCGGTAAATAGTTTCAACGAGCATTATTCTCTTCATAGTTTTATTTAGTTTTCAAATGACTTAAACAGGTTTCTACATGGAAAATTTCTACTTGAGGAAAAATTTGACCTTATTTTTGTTTTTAAACTGAGTAGAACACATTTTTTTGAGTCATTTTCTTGAGAAATCTGCTTTCATGTCTTTGTATGTCTGATCGACCCTCAAGCACACTGGAGGGTCCCTACGCGGGCTCCTTATCGCCCCAGACGTAGGGTGCTTGTCAATAACTGATTTGTTTAGACTTGCGATCTCTTCAAGGGAAACATGTCTCGCCTATGATGCATTATACGAGTTAGAACCTGTTAGCTCCCACTAGACGCAGGCTGAAGCGCTGGAGAGGGCAGGGCTTGCCTGTTTATACCGAAGAGTAGCAATTCGCTATAGGTTTGTGGTATTTCCAATCAAATTATTACACTTTTTTTGTTGCAGACCCGTTAGTGTCAATCAGTTATACGTATGTATGTATAGACATGCAGTCGCTTCCCCCTAGTTAGAGGGGTGGCTAAGTTAGGCAGACACATAGGGGGGAGGAGCCCAATTTTCCCGCCACAAGACCGCCGTGTCTCTGCCGAGGCTCGAACTCGCGACATGCAGCACCAGAGGCTGACACTGCAGTCGGATACGCTAACCACTCGGCCACGGCGGCGTAATGTTGGGTTATCTCTCATTAGGTATTTATATAAGGGAGAAACACCTCCTAAAAAGCATCTTGATTCAAGTTGGATGACTCATTGGTAGGTTATATAATTCGAAAGTATTGCTAACCTTAGCTTGACATGAGACAAAAAGGTCTTCATCTGTGTAATTTTACTATATGTTTTCGATTTTTAATAGTATTAATTCACTTTATTATTTACAAGCTCGTCATTCAAAATCAGTTTGACTCAATACTACATGGTATAATATCCGCTCTAGTGTATTGGTATAAGGTTACTTCACTTGATTTTGTTAGATTTCTACGTTGTATATTGTTTCTTCACGCTAACATGGATTATATATGTTCTTTATTGTTTTAATATAGGAATAGCATTTCCAGTATCCATGTTTCATTCCATTCTGTTGTACTGTTAGAACTTATTGTAAACTTCAAGTGTCGATATCTGATTTTGGTCCCGTTTCGGTTTGCCATAGAAAAAAATGATAATCCGCTAATTATTAATGTAGATATATGATTTGTTCAAGTGAGAATTTCAGTTAATCTGTTTTACGAGTTGGTTCTGTATATGGGTTCCAGTTTTTTTTTCGCTTGGTACTGAGCCAAGTCTGTCTATGGGAGTGGTAAACAGGTTTCATTTTTTTGCGTTTGATATTGAGCCAAGTCTGACTATGGAAGTGTAGGTTTTATATTTTGGATTGGTAATGGTTTTCTAATTGTAACTATTTTTTAAGTTGGATAAGTCATTTTTATACTGAATTGTTCGAAAGTATTACTCGAGTTCAGTATGTTGTTCCTGTTTAACCCCGCTATAAGTTATAAACGCTCAATAACTGAAACATTTTACTCGAGTTTTGTTTTATTTACAGCGGAAATACTTCACTGTATTGTTACATGGTTGGTATTTAGTAGCGGTTTCATTGAAAACCTTGCAACTGCGTTTGTTACGAGGTTTTAAATGTGGATCAGTTTCATGTCATGTTATTTGCAATGAAAGCATAATGATAGCGATGAATACGCTCTCCATAACCTAATCTAACATATCCGACATGTACAAACATATATACACACCTCAAGAGTTATTTACATTATATTAACATTTCGTTATCTGTGCCTGCATAGTTGCGTCATCTTGAACGTTAGGCCAGAAAAAAAATCATCGTTTCAATAAAGTTGAGTGGCTTATAAATCGGAGTCGGTTTGGATCATGCTCGGTTGACGTTGTGATTCCGGTGTGGAAGGATGGGGTGTAGTTTAATTTGGCCGTTATTTCAATGGTTTGGAAAAATTGTGGTATTTACTGATTGCAAAGGATAAATAACAATGGAGTGAATTTTAATCCAAAAGTAACTTGTGTCACGATCTCAAACGTAGTAATCGTCGGGTATAGAAAATAAATGGACTTTAATCTGATTATAATACGTGCAAATTGGGCGAAACAAAGTGTCCGTCAGCGTGAAACGGGAAACATTAATGAATTACTTATTACATATAAACAATCTACGTTAGAAAAATGGGTAATCTTTGCCAAACAATATGGGTAAGAGAGACCACGCGAAAAAAATGTTGGTGAAAGTTAAGTAGATTCTTTTAAAATTGATAAATAATTAGAAATAAATGTAACACTCGAACAATCGACGTAACTTGAACATGGAAAATGAGCTATATTTGTTAAATCAATATTGGAGAAATGTTTTCAAACTGATGATGGTAAGTAAAATATAGAAACCCAATGAAAAGATTAGATATGTATATAGCATAAATCAGTTGACAATACCTTACATAAGCATGAAAACTTGAATGAAAATACATAATTCTTGGTTAGGTTACCTCTTGAGGCCCCTCTAAATCCTGGAACCTCTGCTTCCGCCTTCTTACGCAGTAAAACCCATAAACAGAGGAATGTATATGTGTGGAGTGCTTGAGTAGAGAAATTAGTTATTCAGTCCACAACATTGCTGACGCAGAGGGGGAGAGTCGCGCCGAGCCTGGTCGAGGTACGTCGTAATTAGTCGAAACATGTGTTGAGACGAGTCGAGTTGGTCACGATGAGTCGAAACTGGACGATATGATTTGAGACAAACCGAGATGAGCTGAGACAAGGGGACTCGATGGACCTGGGGAGCTCGGGGGACTTGGGTAACCCTCCGGGGTTCATCGGGCTCTTTCGGGGCCCGGGACTTCTGCCCCCCCACCCTATCCCCTTGAACAAAAAGGACATCGATAAAAATTTGAGCAGTTTTTAGTCCACGATGGACCTGCCCTTTCTTTCCTTTTCACGTTCCACAATTCTGTCGTATAAAATAATGCTAGTATACTTCTGCAAGAGCTCCTGCTTGTGATTTTGTGAATAAGCTTTTTATCAGTCTGCGCTCGCTCGCGCGTGTGCGGACCATATGCAATGTCTGTGGTTGACCTTTGCCGCGTAACTATAAACCTTGGGATGCGTTGCTGTTGGAGTTGATCTAATTCGTGAGGTCGTGGACCTTGTACCAATTTCGACGATATTACCTGTGCGCACTGACGTGCGTGTATGTTACTTTTTGAGGCTCTGAGAGGATGGAGGTGGTTATCCGTTTTGTCTAAGTCTTTATCTTCCTGAATAAATAAATTATAATGTAACCGAACTAGGCCGTGTAGTTGTAAACATTGAATTGCGCTGCTTCTGGAGCTGATTTGTCCATGTAGCCGTAAACCTTGTACCAGACTCGACGCTGCTGCGTGTACGCACAAGCGTGCGTACATATTACTCATGAAATTCTAAATGATTGGAGGCGTGGATTTCATGTCGTCTATCTTGCTCAACAAATAAAATGTACTGTGATGCGTTGCTGTCGGAGCAGACTCTGTCCGTGTAGCCGTAAACCTCGTACCGGTCTCGACGATGCTACCTGTGCGCACTAGCGTGCGTACATATTACTCTTGAAGTGCTTTGATTTGATTTGAGCCTCATTTCCACCAGAGCCTCAACGTGAGTCATAAAAGGCTCCCCCGTAGGGCACGACCGTCGTTGGTTCAGGTAAATTCGCACAGCCTCGCGTGCGAAAATATTAGTCATGTCAAGATGAAGTCGGTACACATTTCAACTGTAGCATATTCGCGTATTAGAGCGTACGAGAGAGTAAAGAGTTAATGCGTATCTTCGTACAATGTGTTGTTATTTCTGTGAGTAATGGGGTGGAGAGACTACCTTAATTGCACAGGTGTTTGGAGTTTTGACAGCTTTGTATAGTCCGGTGTGTTTTCCGAAGGCGATAATTTTTTTACCGTAGTTAGGGTCCGTGAGTAGGCTTTGTAGGTTGCATGGGGGATTTAGGAACGCTCGTCGGGCTGCCGCGATTGCGTTGCAATCTATCAGTAAGTGTTTCACGCTGATAGCCACTTGGTGGCAACAGGGGCAAGGTGGCGCGTTTGGTCCTATGTCAACATACATCAGGTGGTTGTGAGTTATCCACGTGTGTCCCGTGCACAAGCGGTTGATGAACACTTGGTCTTTTCTGTTGGTGAGCTTTGTTTCACATTCTCTGACTGAGGGTTTGAATGAAAGCACTTTTTGTCCACTCTATGCCAGTTTAGCAAGCGAGTCCGCAAGTTCGTTTTCTCTTATTCACGCGTGACCGAGGATCCAGCAGAATTCCACTGCCTGACCCGTCTCGGTCATCCCAAAGAGATCGTGCTGCAATTTACGTAGAACTGGACGTTCGTAGTGCAGTGTTTTAAGCTGGGTGAGGACACTCAGACTGTCTGAGAATACGGCGTATTTGGGGAAGCGGTGTGTTTTTGCAATAGAGATGGCTAGTTCGAGTGCGCAAAGCTCCGCAGAGAACACGGAGGCCTCTTGTGGGAGGGTGGCCGAGGGTGGGGTGTCCCCGCACACAGCGGCGGCTCCCACTCCGTCCGCGGTTTTTGAGCCGTCAGTGTATATGTGACGGGGCTCTAAATATTATTCCTCGAGTAGTCTTAGGAATTCCTGCCGGTACGCGTTGGTTGGAGTAGTTGCTTTAGGGTACATTTGCAGGTCTTGGTTGACCTGTGGTGGATTGATCATCCATGTTGGTGTGTTAATTTGAAGAATTCGGTAGGAAAATGAAGGCCAGCAGGTTGTCCACACGTAGGGAAAACAGTGGGCATATATTTTTTGGGCCGCAAAAAGGCGCTTATCTGATCTGTTGGTGATGTGGCTGATTGCTGGGTTGTTGATTATACTTCTAGTCTTGAAATAGTATTGTAGTGAAAGTTTGTCTCGCCGGAGCGGAACTAGAAGTTTGTTAGCGAGCACGTTAAGGGATTCGATTGGGGTGGAGCGGAACGCGCCGGTTGTGATACGCAAAGCATTGTTTGCGATGGTCGAGAGAGGGTCGAGAGTAGTTATGACTGCAGATCCGTAGACAACGGCTCCGTAGGTATGCACGATCGTATTATTGCTCTGAACGGCGTCATTTCAGTGTCCATATCGGCACCAAACTTCAGGGAGGCTACCGATTGGATAAGTCCTGTCGACCTTTTGCATCGAGTAGCCAGGGCTGTGATGTGGGGTCGCCACTTGAGTTTAAGGTCCCACATAAGACCCAGGAATTTGATCGTTTCTTCGTATGCTAAAGATGTGTTGTGCAGCGTTAGGGCTGGTTACAGGTGTAAACCGGGCACAAAATTAAAATGCATGCCCTTAGTTTTAGAGGGTGAGAATCGGAATCTGTTTAGGAAATCCCAGTTCCCGACTAGGTTTAGGATACTTTTGGAGTTCATGTTAAATTGTTATGAGGCTGGGGTGTCTGTAGCTTATTTGTAGGTCGTTCACGTATAGAGATGAGAGCAGTCTTCCGTTTCGGGGAAGAATGTCGGCTAACTGATCGATTTTGAGAATAAAAAGAGTGACACTGAGGACGCTTCCCTGATGGACGCTCATTTCTTGCGGATATGAAGGAGACTGAGTGTCACCAACCTCGACCCTGAAGGTGCAATTTTGTAGAAATTGGTGGATGAAAAGTGGTAGCCAACCTCTCAAACCTTTACGGTGGAGAACCTCCATGATCCCGTATTTCCACGTAGTGTCGTATGCTTTTTCAACGTCGAAAAATATGGAAACCACATGTTCTCTTTGGACGAAGGCCTGTCTAATGTCTGATTCTAATCGTACGAGGTGGTCAGTTGTGGAGTGGGGCTTACGGCCACCGCACTGGATGTTGTTGAGGCCTGTATGCATATCAAGGTAGTCGACTAGGCGTGAGTTTATAGTAATGTGGGTCGCTGTGACATTTTCCGGGTTTGAGTCACGGGATAATTACGGATTTCCGTCATTGGTTGGGAAATAATGGATTTTAATACAACGAATTGAACACATTTAGTAGGTGCTGGAGAGCGTTGTCAGGAAGGTGTTGATCATGTTGATGTGCACTCGGTCCGGCCCGGGTGAGGTTTCACGAGTGTGGTCAATTGCATATTGTAGTTCATGGATGAAGAAAGGTTTGTTGTAGAATTCTTCATTTGTAGAAGCAAAGTCGATATACTCACTTCCTCTTAGGATCTTTTCCCGTTGAAAAGAAGCCGTATAATTTGTTGATTGTGATATTTGGCTGAAAGTCTGAGCTAATTTGTCCGCGATGTTCGCGTATGAAGAATAGACAGTGTCTCCGTCCGACAGTATGTGGATAGATTGCTCGGGGCGACCTTGGATGCGTCTGATTTTTCTCCACACTTGGGAAAGAGGGGTGTTTCGATTGATTGTATCAACTTTCTCGCTTCTTCTCCACGCTAAGTTTGCGGAACACGGCAGTTTCCCTTTTCCAGGCCACTCGGTTCCTGGGGAACTTGCTTCTTGTACCTCATGGCACCCCCATGGTTTTGGGAAAAAGGTTGAGGGTACATATTGGGGAATGCATGCTGCACTTCGAAATTTTTCGTATAGATGTACGATAAGGTCGTGCTCTGAAATGTCTTCGGGAAGGTCCTCCACATCGTTCCATGCGACATGTGTCGAGTATTCATCCCAGCTGGCTTTCCGGTTGTTGAATCAAAGTTCTTGCGCGTCAGGATTGTTTGGTCGGTTAGTAGGTGTCCTAGAACGAGAGCGTTCGCATGAGCGTCCACTTTCTGTAGAACATGATCTCCGAGACTCATTGCGTTCTCGGCTGTGATTGCTCTTGTAGGAGGAAGAGGACGAGGGAGTACGATCTTTGTGTTTGCTTCTTGAGCGAGCGCGTTTCTCTTCTATGGAGGGTCTTCTAAACATTATGTTGGGCTGAGTAGTAGTCGTTGGGATATTTGAGTCTAGTGCGATGCATGGTAGATCAGTGTTTTGGGGTATCAGTTCTTCGTTGAAGATTTTCAAGGCGTCCTCGCGCAGGCGATGGTCGTTCTCACTTGTGAGATATTCTGGTGTTGGTCATGTTAAATACCATATTTTGGTTTTCGCTGGGTGCGGTTGCAGTTAAGACGGTCAGAAGTCGTTCAACGCTCTGATTGAGGCGAGCTGTGGTTTGTGGGGTGCTACTAATCATTTTGCTTCGTGGCGAGCGAGTGTCTCGTATCCTGCGGTCGTCGTCGGAGGAATCATCGTCGCTTGGCCTTTTGATTTTCGGGTTCTTGGACCTCTCCTCGTAGTCGACCGAGGCAGCATCCATAGCAGTGTTTTCCTGGGTACTGGTGAATTCGTTGCTTGGGCGCCCGCCTCTATTACGAGGGCGGTCGCTGGGCTGGTTGTGGTATTTTTAGTACGGGAGAGGGATTTTGGGCTCATTGGTAGTAGTTTGTGTTAACTGTACGCGAATATTGTCTGATGGGGTAGATTTAGTGGTAGATTTAACTGCTTTGGCATAATTTAAATTACGTCAGTTTGGGTTTTCGTCATAAAAGATTTGGATAGCTTATTTTCGTGTGACTCTGCGGTCATTTTGTATGATTGACATTGCTTTTTGGTCCATCTGCTTTGGGCTGTCGCCGTCACCTGCCTCGTGGAGGCATGAGCAGTGGTAGCATTTAGGTTGGCGGGCTGTGCAGTCCTCTTTGTCATGCTCGCCGGCGCACCTCTTACAGCGTTGGGGTATGTATGGCTTGCAGTATTTGATGACGTGGCCGTATTCTCGGCATTTTTTGCACATTGCAGGCCATGTTGCCACTGGGTAAACTTTTGTTTTTCCCTGTTCGCCCGGGATTTTCATGAATTCCGGTGTGTCACGTCCTGGGAAAGTGATTTGGTACGCGTTGGTACCAACGTTGGTGACGCCGTAATCCTTTGATAAACCTGCTGCAAAAGCACTTAGGTCAGTTTTGGGAGTGTAGATGGAAGTGTATATAATTCGTCTCGTAGCATTGAATTTGATTTGATTTGGGCCTCATTTCCACCAGAGCCTCAACTCGAGTCATAATAGGCTCCCCCGTAGGGCGCGAGCTAGCATTGAATAACTGATGTATTTCGACAGTTACTTTGTGTTTGTCTATTTTATTAATACTTTGTATAGCGTTACATAAAACAACAGGGAAAGATACTTCTTTCCCTGTGGGTTTATGTTTATCGGTCTGCCTCCTAGTTGTTTGGGGAGCAAGTTCATCATGGCGAATGGGTTCATTGAGGGAGCAACTTTATTTGCACCGCTATCTACAAGCGTTATGAGGAAGTGGAAAGGGAATGATGCTGATCTTCTCTCCTGGGTGGGAGGATCAGCCGGGGGGAGCGAATCGCGGCCGCTGCCTCTCGTCGCCCGAGTTTGTGCTCAGTTTGGTATTGCAGGATCTCTCTCTCAGTCTTGTCCTGGGGGCAGTCTTAATGTCCCGTAGGGGAGCCGTTTACTTTACAGTAAAAGCAGTGAGGGTCTTCGGATGGGCACGACAAGGGATTGCCTCGCTTATCGTGGTCGTCGTGGGAGTAGTGTGAGCATCTTTTTTTACCGTTACAATTTTGGCTCGTGTTTCCGTATTTCTGTCATTTATAGCATCGGATCGGACGTCTTTCGAAGGGTGTAAACCTTGGTTTTGGCGTCAACGAAAGGTATGTCTGTTGTTAGGTGGGGTGGAGCAATTGAATTTAAGCAGACGGTGAGAGAAGGGCCGTGGTGGTGTTTCTTCTCGGTTTGATTTTTGGTGCGATTTTCGCTTCAACTATACATTCCTCGTATTGGACGAGTCCGGTGATGAATTGGTCGTCTTCATCACTCTGGAGACCCTCGATGTAAATCAGGCCTGAACTCCTGGAAAAAGTTGGGTGTGGTATGATTTTGCAAGGTTTTTCGCATATTCTGTTTCTGGAGAGTATAGTGTCACTTTGAAGTTTTGTGTCTACTTTAATGATGAAGCTATCGTCACCGCTGGCGGTGATGTTGAAAATTGGACGGCCAGTCATGGAGCCGTGTTCTTCTCGTAGTTTATATGGGCAAATATACGGTCTGTCATTGACATCAAATATCATATTTCAAGTGTTCGGGGAATTTAGGGTCGTTGTTGAAAGGTTGTGGTCATCAAATCGTGTGTATTGTCTCCTCAATGTGTTTTTTGGTGTTCGGGCGTTACGAGTTTCGGCCGGGAGGAGAGCGATGTTATCGGAGAGGGCAGAGGCGGAAGCACACGATCAGGTTACGGGTTCCCTGGCCTCTATCCTCTACATCAGCTCTTCCAGTCGGGTATTCATAAGTGCACAAAGGTTCTCGAGTTTAGTGAGACGTTCGCCGACTTCACTCGAGGGCGCCGAGCAGTCCTCAGTCTCCAGCTCTAAGGCCTATCATTTTGCATATCTTGCCCAGGGTATTCTGCATTCCGGCTTTATTCGCGTCCAGCTTCGAGACGCGTTCATCTGTGTCGTCGATAACGACCTGAGTCAGGTCTCCTGTCGATGAGGAACTTCTGAGGGGCTCGTCTTTCTTTCTTGCAGACTTGTTTGAGTGCGACGCTCTGGAGAGGCCGTCAGCCCCTCTCCGACAGTGCATGGTCTTGCCCATTGTTTAATAACCTGGCCTCTACCCGGGGTTGAGGGTAATGAAGGTGGGGCCTTCTTTACATTTATTTTGTTGTATCTACGAATATATACACTAACTTAATATCTCTTAAAACTAGCCTTAAATCTATTAA
>SDVV010029100.1:0-11866 GCA_016164225.1 Gammarus roeselii
TTGTGTACACCCATACAGTCTTCACCTCACCTCTCCCTCTCGTCCGTGCGACTTCATTGTGTCCAACCCGTACAGTCTTCCCCTCACCTCCTCCTCTCGTCCGTGCGACTTCATTGTGTACACCCATACAGTCTTCACCTCACCTCTCCCTCTCGTCCGTGCGACTTCATTGTGTCCAACCCGTACAGTCTTCCCCTCACCTCCTCCTCTCGTCCGTGCGACTTCATTGTGTACACCCATACAGTCTTCACCTCACCTCTCCCTCTCGTCCGTGCGACTTCATTGTGTCCAACCCGTACAGTCTTCCCCTCACCTCCTCCTCTCGTCCGTGCGACTTCATTGTGTACACCCATACAGTCTTCACCTCACCTCTCCCTCTCGTCCGTGCGACTTCATTGTGTCCAACCCGTACAGTCTTCCCCTCACCTCCTCCTCTCGTCCGTGCGACTTCATTGTGTACACCCATACAGTCTTCACCTCACCTCTCCCTCTCGTCCGTGCGACTTCATTGTGTACACCCATTCAGTCTACACCTTACCTTTCCCTCTCGTCCGTGCGATTTCATTATGTCCCACCCATTCAGTCTTCACCTGACCTCTTCCTCTCGCCCGCGCGACTTCATTGCGTACACCCATACAGCCTTCCCCTCACCTCTCCCTCTCGCCCGTGCGACTTCATTATGTCCCACCCATTCAGTCTTCACCTCACCTCTTCCTCTCGTCCGTGCGACTTCATTGTGTACACCCATACAGTCTACACCTCACCTCTCCCTCTCATCCGTACGACTTCATTGTGTACACCCGTACAGCTTTCACTACACCTCTCCCTCTCGCCCGTGCGACTTCATTGTGTAAGCCCATACAGTCGTCACCTCACCTCTCCTTCTCGTCCGTGCGACTTCATTGTGTACACCCATACAGTCTTCCCCTCACCTCTCCCTCTCGCCCGTGCGACTTCATTGTGTACACCCATACAGTCTTCGCCTCACCTCTCCCTCTCGTCAGTGCGACTTCATTATGTCCCACCCATTCAGTCTTCACCTCACCTCTTTCTTTCGTACGTGTGACTTCATGTTGTGCACCCATTCAGTCTTCATCTCACCTCTCCCTCTCACCCGTGCGACTTCATTATGTCCCACCAATACAGTCTTCACCTCACCTCTCCCTCTCGCCCGTGCGACTTCATTGTGTACACCCATACAGTCTTCCCCTCACCTCTCCCTCTCGTCCGTGCGACTTCATTGTGTACACCCATACAGTCTTCACCTCACCTCTTCCTCTCGCCCGTGCGACTTCATTGTGTACACCCATACAGTCTTCACCTCACCTCTCCCTCTCGTCCGTGCGACTTCATTGTGTACACCCATACAGACTTCACCTCACCTCTTCCTCTCGCCCGTGCGACTTCATTGTGTACACCCATACAGTCTTCACCTCACCTCTCCCTCTCGCCCGTGCGACTTCTTTGTGTCCCTCCCATACAGCCTTCACCTCACCGCGCAGAAATCCAGCGATCGTCGCAATCCCGTGTCTCGTTTGCTCCAGAATGAACTCAATTCAGTCGTTCGCTGTGCAATTTTGTTGTGTGAAGTAGGGCACTTTTTGTTGGTTCAGCTTCATAAAAAGTTTACGACGGCGAAAGAAATACGAGCGGAGGCTTTAACGGCCTTCCACTGCTTGATTAAGTTGTGAGAATCAAATGTATCCTATGGGGATTTGATGTATTAAAACATAGGGATAAAATATTTTTAAATGGAGTTTATTATGATATTTTTTTTTGTTCCGATTAAAAATAACTCGTCGTGAGTTCAAGATTTTTTTTTCCGTTGCAATTTAAAATGAAATGCACTTTAAATGGGAAGGCCCACTATTCGATTTTCAAATATATGATCCTCTACTCGGCCTCTTTTGTCTCTATTAGCATGACTCAATGGACCACTGAATGCTAGAACTAATCACAAAGTGGTTAAGCCGTAGATTGTATTCGTCATTATAGTGTAAGACAATAGCGCTCCATTACTTAGGAGAAGTCACTAGACTCTAGGCGAAAATTGAATGCTAATTTTGAATATTTATCATCACACACTTGGATTACGCTTCGATCGGACGACTCCGACCACTAACACATTGTTTTTTTAAATAACTCCGCTCACCCCTGGACTATCATTAACTCAGCGCACACCTTGCGATCATCAACCCAGCTCGCCCCTGGATTATCATTAGTGGAGCTCACACCTGGACTATCATAACAAAAGTTCACCCCTGGACTATCATTAACTCAGATCACCCTTGGACTATCATTAACTCAGCTTACCCCTGTACTGTTATTAACTCAGCTCACACCTGGACTGTCATCAACTCACCTCACCCTAGGACTATCATTAACTCAGCTCACCCCCGGACCATCATATCAAAAGCTCACACCTGGACTGTCATTAACTCAGCTCCCTACTGGACTGTCATTAACTCAGCTCACCCCTGGACTGGTAATAACTCAGCTCACCCTTGGACTATCATTAACTCCGCTCATCCCTGGACTGTCATTAACTTAGCTCCCATTGGACTGTCATTAACTCCTCTCTCATCTGGACTGTCATTAACTCAGCCCACCCCAGAACTATCATTAACTCAACTCACTCCCGGACTGTCATTACTCCACTCATTCCTTGACTGTCATTAACTCAGCTCACCCTTGTACTGTTATTAACTCAGCTCACCCTTGGACTGTCATTAATTCAGCTCATCCCTGGACTGTTATTAACTAAGCTCCCCCTTGGACTGTCATTAACTCAGCTCATCCCTGGACTGTCATTAAGTCAGCTTACCCCTCGACTGTTATTAACTCAGCTTACCTCTGGACTGTCATCAAATCAGCTCACCCCTGGACTGTCATTAACTCAGCTCACCCCTGGACTGCTATTAACTTTGCTTACCCCTGGATTGTCATCAAATCAGCTCACCCCTGAACTGTCATTAACTAACTCAGCTCACCCATGGACTGTCATTAACTCAGCTCACCTCTGGACTGTTATTAACTCTGCTAACTCCTGGACTGTCATTAACTCCACTCACCCCTGGACTGTCATTAACTCAGCTCACCTCTGGACTGTCATTAACTCAGCTCACCCCTGGACTGTCCTTAACTCAGCTCACACCTGGACTGTCATTAGCTCAGCTCACCCTTGGACTGTCATTGACTCAGCTCACCCCTGGAATGTTATTAACTCTGCTCACTCCTGGACTGTCATTAACTCCACTCACCCCTGGACAGTCATTAGCTCAGCTCAACTCTGGACTGTCATTAACTCAGCTCACCCCTGGACTGTCATTAACTCAGCTCATCCCTGGACTGTCATTAAGTCAGTTTACCCCTCGACTGTCATTAACTCAGCTCACCCCTGGACTGTCATTAACTCAGCTCACCCCTGGACTGTTATTAACTCAGCTTACCCCTGGACTGTCATTAACTCAGCTTAGCCCTGTACTGTCATCAAATCAGCTCATCCCTGGACTGTCATTAACTCAGCTCACCCATAGACTGTCATTAACTCAACTCACCTCTGGACTGTTATTAACTCTGCTAACTCCTGGACTGTCATTAACTCCACTCACCCCTGGACTGTCATTAACTCAGCTCACCTCTGGACTGTCATTAACTCAGCTCACCCTTGGACTGTCCTTAACTCAGCTCACCCCTGGACTGCCATTAACTCAGCTTATCCCTGGACTGTCATTAAGTCAGCTTACCCCTCGACTGTCATTAACTCAGCTCACCCCTGGACTGTCATTAACTCAGCTCACCCCTGGACTGTTATTAACTCAGCTCACCCCTGGACTGTCATTAACTCAGTTTACCCCTGGACTGTCATTAATTCAGCTCACACCTGGTCTGTTATTAACTCAGCTCACACCTGGGCTTTCATTAACTTAGTTTACACATGGCCTGTCATTTGCTCTGTTAACACCTGGTCTGTCATTAACTCAGTTCACTCCTGGACTGCCATTTATCTTTCACGGGGACGTCTGATAATGAACAAACAACCTAAACTGGGACTAGATGATCACATATAGGGTTAATGGGGGATTGGTGCAACAATGAGGTAGATTGCAGCCTAACAAATCAGTATAACTCAAGATCGTGAACTAAGTCCTGCAGCTATTTACAATGACTATTTTTCTCATCCTTCATTTGTTATTGTGGATAAGACTGGGAGCAAATGTTTTGATGATTCTATTCCGCATTCTAACAGGATGAACATAATGTTCAACCAGAAGGATTTTACTGTTTTAATGTATTTGTATTATACTGTACAGAGTTAGTCTTAGTTAGATAGGACACAATAATCTTGTTGAAAAGTCTGTGTGTGTAGGAATAATATTTTGAAGAATACAAGCAAGTCCGTGCCAACATAAAGTCGTCCATGTGTAAAGCTTACGACTTAATGATAGTAGCTGCACCCTGCCACTGTCGACGATGTAACGTGTATCTGTGCCTCATGTTCTGCAGTTTCTGATCATATCTTCGAATACCAGACTGCTACAGTTCAATGCATCGATCTTACCACATGTACCGCCAGTACCGCCATGTGCCGCTAATGTCACATGTACCGCCAGTACTGCCAAGTGCCGCTAATGTCACATGTACCGCCAGTACCGCCATGTGCCGCTAATGTCACATATACTGCTAATACTGCCAAATGTCAATATTATTGGTAAGTTTCACCAATACCACCGAATGCTGCCAATGTCGAAAAGTGTAGGCAGTACCGGTAAAGGCAGGCGATACCGCCGAGTACCACCGATACCGCCAATATTGTAAACTGCCTCGAATACCACCAAATACCTCATGAAATGCCATGTTTCCCCAATCCCGCAGAGTGCCACAAACACCACAAGTGCTGTTAATACCGCCTGGTGCTGCTAATACCACAAATACCACCAATACCGCAATGGTCCGTCAATACCCCAATTGACGCAAATGGCGCAAGTGCCGCCAATACCGCCAAATACCGCCATTACCACAAGTGACGCAAATGTCACAAATGACGCCAATACCCCCAAGCGCTGCCAATGCCACATGTTCCGCCAATATCACCCACACTTTTATTTCAACATTCGAAGCGAGCGCACGTGCGCAGCTCCTCGCACCAGGACGGTAAACTCTCTCCGGCTGGGCTTAGGTTGGCCATTGCATGCCCCTCGTAGGGCCGCCAGATTCCTCTACGCTAGGCTCTAACATCGAAGTCTTTCCTATCCTCCCTATTATTTCGACCTTAGGTGCTGATAGAGCGACGGTGGGGTGTGAATTCCGAACCCATTAGCTTGAGGGAGGCGGTATAGACTGCTGCAACTACGGAGCTCTTTTCAGTCGGTCAAGTAAAACCATTTTCAATCACCAGAAGGGAGCTGCTATGATTGCTTTGCTCTGCTTTGCATCCAACTCAATCCCGCGTAGGAAGTAACTTTGCGTCACTACCGTGCTCCCTACTCGCATTCAAATAAGATCCGTTTAGAACCGTTCATATCCATCTCCGTAAATTTTGAATTACATCCGTTTAGAACCGTCGGTATCCGTCTCCGTAAATTTATATGTATAAGTTCTGCGTTTGGGATAAGCAGGCAATCACTTGTTTGATATCGCAAGTTTCTTATTTGAATTCGTGCCCGTAAATGTATCACCGTTTTACGCTTATGCTACTTATCACCCGATTCATATTAATCATCATCAGCAAACTGTTAACTGTTTTAATTCGACACTGAAAAATATACATCGCAAACAGTCTAGCCTCTCCGGAAAACAAGCTAGAAGTGGTGCAGCTGAGTGTCGTAGAGAGCCCTTTCCCTCACCGCAGACTGCATTCCTCTCTCGCATCAGCGGGAGGTCTACCCTTGTCTGCATGTGCCCTGTACAAGGACCAGCCTGTTACCTTTCCCAGCATTCGTGCAGTACCTCAACTCAATTTCAAGTGTGCATATTTCATGTAAGTTACTTCTTCATTGTAAACAATAATACAACCTTATCAATGTAACAAAAAATGCACACATATCTAAATTTCGATGTTTTGCACCAATTGCGTTAGAAACACACATAAATAATGAACAAAAAGAAATGCAATTGGCGTCTGACATCTGTCTATTTAAAGTAACTGTAAAATAATACTGTAAAGTAAACGTAAAACAGTACAAAAAATTACATAAATTATTCGTACATTTTCATTTATCCCGTGTAAACAGCATGATAATTTCTTTTTTAGTTAGTAAAAAATAATTCCATTTTAGCCTGAGTTTAGTTCAGTTTTCATCTAAAGTTAGACTGACATAATCACCCGCAAAAACTCATCACTGTAGGTCATACATGAATCACCCGAAAAAACATCTGTAGGTCATCTGGAAATAAAAATCGTCTCATCCCGCATCTAGTTAAAAAGGATAAAGAATATAGCACTTTGTCTTTAAGTTCACGGTTTGTAGCTGCTCACTTAACAAGTCCAAGATGACTCCTGCTGTGAAACTAGAATGTGTCACTTGCCGTCAATCGTACACTCCCGAACTAATGTGTGGTGGTAGCTCTTCTAGGCAAACGCGTAATACACCTCCAAACTGAGAGTGCAAAATAGCGAGCTGTAAATTTTGCCAACATGCCGAAGAGATTAAACAACTGAAAGCACAGTTAACTCATGCTTCTGGTGGCCCACCCAACGCAGATGCAGTAAACGCCGATACAAGACTGCTAGCTGTTGAATTAGAACTGGGAAGCGTACAGAAACAATTTTGCGAACTCAAAGATATGATTAACAGCGGAATAGAAGCAACAAAATAAATTGCTAAAACTACCCTGCATCGGGTAAATGAACTCCACGTGCACTTAGACTCAGAACTGGCTAATAAACTTACAGCTCTAGACCCAGAAACCATGGACCGTATCAAATCGCAATAAAAAAGGTCAACGGTGGTGAGACACTGTACACAACTGTAGTAAACAGGCGGCAGGCAGTCGGTGGCAGAGCATCACAGGTCAAGTGACAGTCCTGACACATCCGAACTGATACAAGCAACCGTTTCGGCGAATTGCCCGATGAAATGGACTCTCAAAACACAGAGGAAATTATTGTGATTGACGATTACAATGTCACCTCCATCAAACCAAATTAGCGAAAAAAGAGAGTCCAACTAGAGACACTCGGAAAACCAGGCTTGAAAATTGACGATATTGAAGGAATCAAAAATAAAAACATATCTTTTTCTTGACCGATCATACTACAAGTCGGGGTGAAAGACGTGGTGGCGCAGACGGAAGAAACATGGGTTAGGTATAAAACCATGCCAACAAACGTCAAACGATCGCACGCGAACATCCATGTCACTAGCATCCTGCCCCATCCAAACCAAAGAAGAAACAAATTGAGCAAGATGATATTTCTAAACATTCACAAAGCAACGTTTTGCATAGCATAACAAATCTCATTCTCGGACCATTGGGAAACGATGATTGACCTCAAAAACTATGAATTCGATAGAATCAGCAACAAGTCACGCATAAACACGTCTGTGCTTGATACACTCAAAAACATCCTTCGGAATATCGGTGCTGGCCTTGTCACCGAAATTAAATCAAAAAACATTTGCGACCCCCAACACAAGACTCCGCCATTACTGCCCAACGGAATGAGTCAACGGCCGCCGCCCGAGCAAGTAGCAATCACGGATCCTTATGTAACGATAGAGAAACAGCTAACAAAAATAGAATCACCACAAACAAAAAAGTTCATCGAAGTAACACAGCAGCCCCCGACCGCAACCGAAGAGTTTCTGGCAGGATTCCGAACTAAAATACTCTCAAATGTTACTACGTAAGCGCTAAAGGTCTCCGAGACAAAATCGACGCAATTGGGAATCCTCGCAATTAAAGATGACATCGACTCAATAGCCATGACCGAATCGTGGATGAAATCGAGCACCGGAGTTATCTTGGCGAATTCACTCTCCCGGGTTTTCCCTATTTCACAAAAATAGACTAGGCCATGAGGGTGGAGAAGTATTGTTTCTCGTAAAAAATACTCTACAAATAATAGAAGTCTGTATTCCAAGCAGCAGACACGACATAGTTTCAATTCAAGTAGTTGGTAAACATACAAAGTGTCAAATCACACTAGTTTATCGTCCTATCAAGAGCATTGTCGCAGATGATATCGATCTTTACAACACCCTCGTCGATGTGGTCAGAACACAAAACAGTCTAGTACATGGAGACCACAATGTTCCCGGTATCGATTGGGAAACAGAAAAAAGTACGGCCACTGGCCAATGCCTGATTGATTTGGCTGACGATAAATTTATGACCCAAATGGTAAAGACACCTACAAGAGGTAGCAATATTATTGATCTTATATTAAATGCAAGCGACTCTCATGTAACGAACGTCAAAGTGGGCGAGCCCTTCTGAAATAGCGACCACAATTGTGTCCGTTTTATGATTGAGCTCGAGTTGAAAACGTCAATTAACTGCAAAAAAGTGCCAAACCTTAGATTAGCTAACTTTGATAGCTTAAGAGAGGCAATGGCGTCCGCAAATATAACCCTCGGACAAGATGTCAATCAATCGCTAAGCAATTTTTTGAGTGCACTTCAAAATATTGAAAATGATCATGTCCCTCGCAAAATCAGGCGAGCAGCAGTCAATCAGCCTGAGTACTGGAAAGGAGAATTGCAGCGCCTTCATTCGCAAAAGAAAGCAAAACACTCGAATAAACAGAAGCACCCACACGACGACGCTGCAAAAAGGAATACAAAATCAGCAGACAAATTTTTAAGACGGTCCAGAAACGAAAGAAAAAAGATTACGAAAATGAAATTGCAACCAACTAAACTAATCCGAAACAATTTTTCAGTTATATATCGAGACAAATAAAAAAAGATCTGTAATTGGCCCTCTTGAAAATTATACTGGTGAGCTAGAAGCGGACGAGCTACAATGAGTGTCCAATTTTTCTGTTTTGTATCTACGTTAGAGAATGCGGATATTCCTAATCGTGAGGACATCATAGCGCAAAGACAAATTGAAACCCTCAACACAGTGAACTTTTCCCCTGCCGAAGTTATTCAATATATAGAAAAATTGAGAGTTACAAAATCTCCCGGTCCAGACCAAGTTCATCCCAGAATACTGAAAGAGACTAAGAACGAAATTGCCGAACATCTAGCAAACATTTTCATCCAGTCTCTCACAAATGGCACCTGCCCTCTCAATGGAAAGAGGCCAACGTCACCCCAATTTTCGTAAAAAGGGACAAAAAGTGTCCCGAAAATTACCGTCCAAAAGTCTCACTTCAGTCATAGGCAAATTGATGGAAAGTTTGATCACGGATAAAATTACAGAATTCCTAGGATTAAATCAGTTAATAGTTAACTCTCAGCATGGCTTCAGACGCAATCGTTCATGTCTTACTAACCTGCTGCTTTTTTTCAAGAATATAATTGAATTTCACGACGCGAAATCTTTGATCGATCTCATTAACATTGACTTTTAAAAGGCTTTCGACAAGTCCCTCACAAACGCTTGGTTAGCATCGGTATTCGAGGTGAGCTCAATAACTGGATAAAATGCTGGCTCACGGACTGACGGCAGCGAGTCGTACTTAATGGAGGTTCCTCCAATTGGGGTACAGCTACCAGCGGCGTGCTCCAAGGATCTGTGTTAGATCCAGTTCTCTTCATAATTTCCATAAGCGATCTCGACAGCAAGGTACTCTCGAACATTAGTAAGTTTGCAGACGATACCAAGCTAGGAGGAAGAGGGCAAATCAAACTCGAGTGTGAGCAGATCCAATTAGACTTTAACAAAATTGTTGAATGGTCAGAAAAGTGGCATATGAAATTCAATGTCGGCAAGTGTAAAGTTATGCACATTGGTCACCATAACCCTGAACAAAAATTTTCAATGTCTGGGAAGAAACTGACACCTGTCACCGAAGAGAGATCTAGATGTCATCATTAGTAACGATTTGAAAAGCAGCAAGCAATGTAACGATGCAGCCACAAAAAGCAATAAAATGTTAGGCATGATATCCCGCACAATCTCGTACAAGAGCAGAAATAGTATTTGTATGTTATACACTGCATTTGTTAGGCCGCAACTTGAGTATTCCGTTCAATTCTGGTCTCTATACCACAGAAAATACATTATTGAATTAGAGAAGGTCCAACGTAGAGCTACCAAACTAATCCCTTCGTTGCTCAATAAATAGTACGAAGAGAGACTGCGCGAACTCAACCTTTATTCGCTAGAGGAACTTAGAGTCAGATGTGACATGATAAAAGTGTGGAAGATTATGAAGGGTAAGGAAAACGTCGAGCGAGCAAGCTTTTTCACTTTAGATGCGAACGGAGTGACAAGGAAAAATGGATACAAAATTTTTGGCATACGTTTCACACTCGAAATCACGCGCAATTTCTTCACGTATAGGGGTGTCGAAGAATGGAACAGACTTCCCGCGGAAGTTGTGAACAGCGATATAATCGAAACGTTGAAGTCATGGCTCGACACCAGTATATTCATGAAAAATGGTGTTCGGCATTGACATCCATACTGTTAAATTAGTGCCCGGCATTGGCACTAGCACGGTAAAAAGGTGCCCGGCATTGGTAACTGCTCGTTGCAAAACACTGTTCAGCAATGACACCGGTCAGCATGGGTTTAACGAGGAATGAAACTGTGACAACCTCAGATCAACAGTGGGTCGGTAGCTTTCTTTTCAAGAGCTGATTTGAGTTGTTTCGAGTATCATCGTTAAATGCTACTTCCTTTAACAAACTTTCCCTTTATTGATCTATTAAAACAGAAAATACACAATCACAAGATGCTATCTTAGACGCTCTATTTCAGAACTAATCTTCTTGCTATCTAAAGGCAACCCAGTTTGGGTCAGAAGGCCTGTTGTTGTCTTCTTACACTTATAAACGCTTGTAAGCTGCCGTTAATACGGCCAGGGCCTCGTGATCTTTTAAAAAGGTTTGATGGTGATTGTGCGACCATGTTTGCCAAGCATTGTGACCATGTTTGCCTAGCATTGTGACCATGTTTGCCTAGCATTGCGACCATAATTGCCAAGCATTGCGACCGTGTTTGTCAAGCATTGTGACCACGTTTGCTAGCATTGTGACCATGATTGCCAAGCATTGCGACCGTGTTTGTCAAGCATTGTGACCACGTTTGCCTAGCATTGCGACCATGATTGCCAAGCATTGCGACCATGATTGCCAAGCATTGCGACCATGTTGGCCTAGCATTGCGACCATGATTGCCAAGCATTGCAACCATGTTTGCCAAGCATTGCGACCATGTTGGCCTAGCATTGCGACCATGTTTGCCAAGCATTGCGACCATGTTTGCCTAGCATTGCGACCATGTTTGCCAAGCATTGCGACCATGATTGCCAAGCATTGCGACCATGTTTGCCTAGCATTGCGACCATGTTTGCCAAGCATTGCGACCACGTTTGCCTAGCATTGCGACCATGTTTGCCTAGCATTGTGACCACGTTTGCCTAGCATTGCGACCATGTTTGCCTAGCATTGCGACCATGTTTGCCTAGCATTGCGACCGTGTTTGCCAAGCATTGCGACCGTGTTTGCCATGCATTGCGACCATGCTTGCCTAGCATTGCGACCACGTTTGCCTAGCATTGCGACCACGTTTGCCAAGCATTGCGACCATGTTTGCCAAGCATTGCGACCATGTTTGCCAAGCATTGCGACCATGTTTGCCTAGCATTGCGACCATGTTTGCCTAGCATTGCGACCATGATTGCCTAGCATTGCGACCATGTTTGCCTAGCATTGCGACCATGTTTGCCTAGCATTGCGACCAT
>SDVV010029101.1:0-11866 GCA_016164225.1 Gammarus roeselii
TTTTATATGTATATATTAAATTTAGAAATAGTATGGATTATTAGTATGATTATTGGCGAGTTTAGGTATGTATTGTGGGATGATGCAGCAACTACGGTCGAGAATCTATCTACCCCATATTGCATTACCCAGTTTTGAAACATTTATATCAGTGTTCCATTGATGCGTTTTTCTAATAGCAAAAATACCTGAACGATATGGATTTACTGTAAGTTAAAATATTATGTTATATATACTTAGTAATGATCGATTGATTCATGTTGAATTTGCGCAGTTTTTTGGAATTTCGATCGGTAAACTCAGACAGTTTTAGGCATTTTAGGGTATTTTAGGCTTGCAGCTTCCACATTTTTTCAGGCATATGGAGGGTCGGTTGTTGCATCATTGTGGTAGTTTTTATATGTATATATGAACATCTGTTACGATTTAGCCGTAGGTACTTTAGTTAAAGAGATGTTAATTTATCCCTGTTTTGGACAGATGTTGTGGGTAGTTTCATTAGATTTTTGTATGTACCATACCGTATTTACTATAGGTTTCAGTTACGTCGCCTGCATGTCTTGGTATCTTATACACATTTCTTGTTTGTTTGGTTAAATGATAATTCATTCTAATTCATCACGTTTTAATGTATGTTTTGGGTATAGTAGGGAATTAATCTTCTTGCTTTGTTTCATCTCGTGAGATTCAGTATAGGTCTTTCCGTTTTGTAGGTTCTCTGTTGAATTTCCATCTTCAATGCAATTTGTTGGTTATTTATAGAATATCAGAATATATTACATATGTATCTACATTATAGAACATTATTTCAGGTCTAATTTAGGTACATATTGTTCATTTTTAGTGTTTTATATATCTTCTTTCATCCTGATACAATATTTGACGTAGTTATTATAGATATAGAACAGACGATTTGTTACAAATTTGGTCTTGCTGTTAGGGTATTGTATATATATTGTACGACTATTCTTCAATATTTAGGGGGAGTTAGAGAGTCCCCTAAGCAAATGCTCATTCTGTTTATGCTTGTTTGTGTAAATGGACCGATTTATTAGGATGGATACCATAATGTAGTACAATTTTTATGTGAATTATAGCAGAGTAGAGAACCTTATTTAGCTATTTTTATGTATGTTCCTGATGTTACGTTTTTTTTCCACGAGAATCATAGGAATATATGTTTAAGAGGTGTAACTCAGAACTGCATCTTTGTGGAATTTTTGTCATTGATCCCTAGCAAATGTGTAGTTTTACGCTTAGATGACAATTTACTGGATCGATGGGTCCTAGTGTAGAGGTGATTTATACTCTTTGGTTATCATTTTTGAGTTCATCTATGTTCAACGTGAATTATGTACGTTCTTGTAGACGTCGATCTTGAGTTTCATGGTTTGTTAGTGAGGTTATGCGACAAGCTACTCATCGTTGTAGTGTTTTACTTAAGTCATCAGTAATCAGAACCCCAGCTTTTTATAACCACACACTCTCTGAGACACATTCTTGACCACTGTACATATGTCTAGATTTTGATTATGTCTAGGATGTATCTTCGTTAGAAACTGTTCGAGACGATGGGTTAACAAATGCGAGGTACGTCTGTGGCATCGTATCATGACTGTGTGTTACCTCTAAATTTGTTATATATCAGTGGTAGATTGCTGAGAAGTGACCTAGTAAAGCATTATAGAGTTCATTTTTATGACACAGTAGGCTTGGATTTGTACTCCCAGAGGCATAGCATCAGTTAGGTCTAGGAATTTATTATATATTTGAATGGTATGATAGTATAAAATAACATTGGCACATTAACTCAGCGTAAATTGTCAGTTATTTTCGGTATGGCTGTTATGTTAGTATACGATCTTAGTCATGAACCAGATCACGTCGGAAATTGGAGTAGGGTTCATCATCTGTCTGCGGTAGGATACACCGTACATAATAGTTAATCGTTGTTGCTTAGGGTAGTGTAGGAAATCTTATATAGCTATTTTTAGATGTTGGTGTACATTTTGATTTGATATCATAGGAATATATCTATATTCGATATAAATTTGCCTATTTTCATGGGATGTTGGGTATAAAATACGCTTATTTGGATGTAATGCTTCAAAAATTTGGTGTGTTTCCCCTCTCGACATTGGATTTAGGGTCCGGTTCCATATTACCTTGGAGAACTATTCTACCGGATTTGTGTTGAGTGTTAGCGTTGAAATTCTTCAATAATTGAATGTACATCTCAATTATGTTATCCAATCGCAGGTTTTTGCTAGATGCTTATTTCCCGCAAGTCATACTTTTATAAATGTTTGTATTTCGTATGCAGTTTAGACACTTAGAAGTTATTGATCAAGTCAGGCTTCGTTATGAGATTGCGTTCTAATTCAGTTTATCTGTCTTATTTGAGCATTCAACAGATCCATTGTAGCATTTTTCACTATAGGTCCGTATTATAGAGGGGCCGTAAACCTAACTCATCCTAACATAAAATTACCAAGGATTGTATCAATTTTTACCCTTTTGCATACTTATGTTAGGTATTTTTTTCATTGATTTAACCTTCATCCTTATCAAATCTATCTAATTGACCCTGTAGTTATACCAATCTTCAGCAGATTGTGTGCCTACATTTATGTATATATTTTTTTCACTCCGCTTGTTACATATCCAGTAATATCGACCAGTCTCGAGTAAGGTTTGGTCATCGCTCGTTTGTGGACTTTCGTGTTCAAAACGTTTATGTAAACTTACCCCATATGTTAGTGAGTGTTATGGCTGTTAAAGCGTTAGCATGTTTTTTTGTATGGTTTCACTATTGACATATGATTTTTTTGTAATGATGGATGTGCTGCTCCTAACATTTTCATCTATTATAACGAATATTGAATAAATCCACTCTACCTTTTTTTTCTGGAGATCTGTGATGTAAGGTCCGCAGTCAACAAGTTCTAGGTTGTAATCTATACCTAAGGTACATAATTAGCGAAATATATATCAATGTTCGACATCATAGATCAAACATCAATGAATGCAAAAAGAGTCATCATACACTGCCAAATGCATTAATACTTAGGCAACCTAACCTAAAAGTCATCATAACCAATACTTTTGTAGTTTCATTCAAGTTTGATGCTTATGTATGATATTGATATGTATGAATCTCTCCTTTGGGGTGTATATTTACCATATCAAAACCAGATTGATTACATTTCTCCAATTTAATTCAGCAAATATCCTCTTGCAGATGTTTAGAGTCCAGAATTTTTATCGATATCTCTGTTATATGTTTCGATGAGACTCAACAGGTAGGTTCCACAAGAACAAATTCACTTCATTTGTTGCAAAGTTCTTTAATGTGGATCAGTTATACGCGATATTAGGTTCAAAGATCTAGTCATCCTAACCAACTTAACCAATATTTATATATTTACATTCAACTTCGATAGTAATATATGGTATGCAGTTATTAATATATACACATGAACCCTCCCACACGGCTCTATTTTACGTAGTTTTTCTTTCAATCTCAAACACCATGGATACACATGAACACTTTTGTACGCATTTACAGGGTCGTTAGCGTCACTGTGTCGGCACATGTACCGACACATGTGTTGACACAATGCATATATACAGGGTCGTTAGCGTCACTGTGTCGGCGCATGTGCCGATATGTCGGCACATGTGTCGACACAATGCATATATACAGGCTCGTTTGCGTGATAGTGTCGACACCAGGTAGACATTTACATACATTGTGCAAAAGGATTACCATACACTGCCAGGTGCATTAATACCTACCCAACCTACCATATTTTTTCAATCGATTTTTCATGCATGCATATGATTTTTTCAGTGTTTTAGGATTTATACTTAACGAATATCTCCACATTTTGATCTAGCCTATTCACACCCATCAAAACCTAACATAACCCAACCTTATGTATGGTGTTCAGTCATTGCTATAAACATATGAAGCCCTCCAAACGACTCTAAATAATAATGTAACATATATGTTATTTATTTTGTTGTCACTCTCATCCCATATAAGTTGGCAGCGAAGACCCATTTTCAATCTTAGATGGTTTGAATGTTATGGGTAATTCATATTATTTTTGATTTTGACACAATTCTACAGTCACTTTAACATATTACTCACACCCATCATAACCTGACCTGACCTTACGTACGGTTTTCAGTCATTGATATATACATATGAACCCCTCCATGCAACTCTTAATATCACTCTAACATACATGTTATTTATTTCGTTGTCACTCTCGAGTCATATATGTTACCAGAGAATCCCACTTTTTCAAACTTGGATGGATTGAATGCTACAAGTATTTCAGATTTGTATTCAGTTTCATACAAACGGACACATAGTCTCACACCATGTTTTTTCTTAATTTACTTCAATATCTCCGCTTAACTCTACAACCTTTGACAACTTGCATATCTGAATTTTCATTTTTCTCTTGCCTATCTTCGTTTCAAGATCTGATCGGACGCTGATTTGTATCATACCATTTTGTAACACATCTAGATCATTAACCTCAAGCTAGGTTTTCTGGCATCATTTCAACCCTTGAAACAATTTTTTTTCTACTGATTTCGAAGATTCGATGTTACCTCCGACTGTCACGATGTTCACAATTCATTTCTTAGCCTTCGAGTTTAGGATAATATAATCATTTTATCGAGAACATACATTGTTTTTAGAGAGAATATACCAACAATAACGTTGGGAGAAATGTATGTGGACAGAGGAATTGGTAGTCGACCCTAAAACAGTACAATACCCACGAAAGCTTGAATCACAACTTTTTGTTGTGTTGGATGGCCTAGTGCGTAGAGTGCTGGACTCGTATTCCGGCGACGCAGGATCGAATCTTGGCGATGACTGAAGTTTTTCCAATGATGATTTCACTGTCCACATACATTGTTTTTATTAGTATTTATTAACATTATTTACAACCCTTGCTGCCATAATCAATATCATATACATGGTTTTTGATATTTAAACAGCATTGTTCGTCATCCAACAGTACTTTTCATCACTATATTTCAGTATACTCTCAAAATCCATCTTATACTCCACAATATCTTTGATGCAGATACCGAAAGCTATTCCGTTCCCGTGTGTCAAAAAATGTATTACTTCTTCTTCTTGAACTTAATTATTTGAATCTTTTCCAATTCAAAGTCATTCTGAGATTCATCATTGAGAAATTATGCATGCGTTCTAGTTTCTCTTATGTTCTTAGGTGTAATCTGTTGTCCACTGCCTCAGCTGTATTACAATCATGATGGAGATTTTACCCTTGGATCATATAAATTATCGAGATTTGCTTCTCTTATCCCCTCCCCTTCCCCCTTCCTAAACTTACTTGCATACGAATGTAACACGTCCACATTAGTTTCCCAAAGCAGACTTCCTTTTTCCTACATACATTTATGAATGTTATCTTCCACTCTTTTGATTCTAGTTTGTTCATTCTGAGATAACTGTTATTTTCCACACTAGTCAATATTTATTCGAACCGACTCATATCATCTGCGGAGATTTCTTCTTCCAGCACTTGTAAACAAAATTTTGAGGTATGAATGTTCATTTTTTGTTTATTCTATGACGAAACGTGTGTCTCTGCTCATGTAACACGTACATACGCTTGAATATTCACATTCACATACGTACTCAGCTCTATACATATACCTAGTTGATGACCTAGGTGAGTAATGTTAGTCCATATGTTTTGCGAAAAACCACATTTAATCAACTTATAATAGCTATCTGGTAATCAAGAATTGAGTCAGTGATACGTTGAGATCAATCGGAGACACGTTTCGTCATAGAATAAACAAAAAATGAACTTTCATACCTCAAAATTTTGTTTACAAGTGCTGGAAGAAGAAATTTCCGAAGATGATATGAGTCGGTTCGAATAAATTTTGACTCTAGTGGAAAATTACAGTTATCTCAGAATGGACAAACAATAATCAAAAGAGTGGGAGATAACATTCATAAATGTGTGTAGGAAAAAGGAAGTCTGCTTTGGGAAACTAATGTGGACGCGTTACATTCGTATGCAAGTAAGTTTAGGAGAGGGGGAGGGGGAGGGAATATGAGAAGCAAATCTCGATAATTTATATGATCCAAGGGTAAAATCTTCATCATGATCGTAATACAGCTGAGGTAGTGGACAACAGATTATACCTAAGAACAAAAGAGAAACTGAACGTATGCAAAATTTCTCAATGATGAATCTCAGAATGACTTTGAATTGGGAAAGATTCAAATAACTAAGTTCAAGAAGAAGAAGTAATACATTTTTTGACACACGGGAACGGAATAGCCTTCGGTATCTGCATCAAAGATATGATGGAGTATAAGATGGATTTTGAGAGTATACTGAAATATAGTGATGAAAAGTACTGTTGGATGACGAACTTTGCTGTTTAAATATCATAACCAGGTATATGATATTGATGATGGCAGCAAGGGTTGTAAATAATGTTAATAAATACTAATAAAAACTATGTATGTTCTCAATGAAATGATTATATTATCCTAAACTCGAAGGTTAAGAAATGAATTGTGAACATCGTGACAGTCGGAGGTAATATCGAATCTTCGAAATCAGAAGAAAAAAAATTGTTTCAAGGGTTGAAATGATGCCAGAAAACCTAGCTCGAGGTTAATGATCTAGATGTGTTACAGAATGGTATGATATAAATCAGCGTCCGATCAGATCTTGAAACGAAGTCATCGTTAAGGATAAGAAAAAATATAGGCAAGAGAAAAATGAAAATTCAGAGATGCGAGTTGTCAAAGGTTGTAGAGTTGAGAGGAGATATTGGAGTAAATTAAGAAAAAACGTGGTATGAGACTATGTGTCCGTTTGTATGAAACTGAATACAAATTTGAAATACTTATAGCATTCAATCCATCCAAGTTTGAAAATGTGGGATTCTCTGGTAACATATATGACTCGAGTGGGACAACGAAATAAATAACATGAATGTTAGAGTGATATTTAGAGTTGTATGGAGGGGTTCATATGTATATATCAATGACTGAAAACCGTACGTAAGGTCAGGTCAGGTTATGATGGGTGTGAATAATATGTTGAAGTGACATAGAATTGTGTCAAAATCAAAAATAATATGAATTACCCGTAACATTCAAACCATCTAAGATTGAAAATGGGTCCTCTCTGCCAACTTATATGGGATGAGAGTGACAACAAAATAAATAGCATATATGTTAAATTATTATTTATAGTCGTTTGTAGGGCTTCATATGTTTATAGCAATGACTGAACACCATACATAAAGTTGGGTTATGTTAGGTTTTGATGGGTTTGAATAGGCTAGATCAAAATGTAGAGATATTCGTTATGTATAAATCCAAAAACACTGAAAAAATCATATACATGCATGAAAAATTGATTGAAAAAATATGGTAGGTTGGGTAGGTATTAATGTAACTGGCAGTGTATGGTAATCCTTTTGCACAATGTATGAAAATGCCTACCTGGTGTCGACACTATCACGCAAACGACCCTGTATATATGTATTGTGTCGACACATGTGCCGACACATCGACACATGCGCCGACACAGTGACGCTAACGACCCTGTATATATGCATGGTGTCCACACATGTGTCGGCACATGTGCCGACACAGTGACGCTAACGACCCTGTAAATGCGTACACAAGTGTTCATGTGTGTCCATGGTGTTTGGGATTGAAAAAAAAAATACGTAAAATAGAGCCGTGTGGGAGGGTTCATGTGTATATAATAATAACTGCATACCATACATAACTATCAAAGTTGAATGAAAATATATAAATATTGGTTAAGTTGGTTAGGATGACTAGATCTTTGAACCTAATATCGCGTATAACTGATCCACATTAAAGAACTTTGCAACAAATGAAGTGAATTTGTTCTTGTGGAACCTACCTGTTGAGTCTCATCGAAACATATAACAGAGATATCGATAAAAATTCTGGACTCTAAATATCTGCAAGAGCATATTTGCTGAATTAAATTGGAGAAATGTAATCAATCTGGTTTTGATATGGTAAATATACACCCCAAAGGAGATATTCATACATTTCAATATCATACATAAGCATCAAACTTGAATGAAACCACAAAAGTAATGGTTGTGATGACTTTTAGGTTAGGTTGCCTAAATGCATTCATTGATGTTTGATCTATGATGTCGAACATTGATATATATTTCGCTAATTATGTACCTTAGGTATAGATTACAACCTAGAACTTGTTGACTGCGGACCTTACATCACAGATCTGTAGAAAAAAAGGTAGAGTGGATTTATTCAATATTCGTTATAATAGATGAAAATGTTAGGAGCAGCACATCCATCATTACAAAAAAATCATATTCCAATAGTGAAACCATACAAAAAAACATGCTAACGCTTTAACAGCCATAACACTCACTAACGTATGGGGTAAGCTTACATAAGGGTTTTGAACAAGTTAAGTCCACAAGCGAGCGATGACCAAACCTTACTCGAGATTGGTCGATATTACTGGACTTGTAACAAGCGGAGTGAAAAAAATATATATATAAATGTAGGCACACAATCTGATGAAGATTGGTAAAACTGCAGGGTCAAGTAGATAGATTTGATAAGGATGAAGGTTAAATCAATGAAGAAAATACCTAACATATGCATGCAAACGGGGAAAAATAGATACAATCCTTGGTAATTTTAGGTTAGGATGAGTTAGGTTACGGCCCCTCTATAATACGGACCTATAGTGAAAAATGCTACAGTGGATCTGTTGAATGCTCAAATAAGACAGATAATCTGAATTAGAACGCAATCTCATAACGAAGCCTGACTTGATCAATAACTTCTAAGTGTCTAGACTGCAAACAAAATACAAACATTTATAAAAGTATGACTTGCGGGAAATGAGCATCTAGCAAAAACCTGCGATTGGATAACATAATTGAGATGTACACTCAATTATTGAAGAATTTCAACGCTAACACTCAACACAAATCCGGTAGAATAGTTCTCCAAGGTATTATGGAACCGGACCCTAAATCCAATGTCGAGAGGGAAACACACCAAGTTTTTGAAGCATTACATCCAAATAAGCGTATTTTATGCCCAACATCCCATGAAAATAGGAAAATTTATATCGAATACAGATATATTCCTATGATATCAAATCGAAATGTACACCAACATCTAAAAATAGCTAAACAAGATTTCCTACACTACCCTAACCAACAACGATTAACTATTATGTACGGTGTATCCTACCGCAGACAGATGATGAACCCTACTCCAATATCCGACGTGATCTGGTTCATGACTAAGATCGTATACTAACATAACAGCCATACCAAAAATAACTGACCTTTTACGCTGAGTTAATGTGAAAATGTTATTTATACTATCATACCATTCAAATCTATAATAAATTCCTAGACCTAACTGATACTATGCCTCTGGGAGTACAAATCCAAACCTACTGTGTCATATAAATGAACTCTATAATGCTTTACTAGGTCACTTCTCAGCAATCTACCACTGATATATAACACTTTTAGAGGTAACACACAATCATGATATGATGCCACAGACGTACCTCGCATCTGTTGACCCATCGTCTCTGAACAGCTTCGAACAAAGATACATCCTGGACATAATCAAAATCTAGACATATGTACAGTGGTCAAGAATGTGTCTCAGAGAGTGTGTGGCCATAAAAAGCTGGGGTTCTGATTACTGATGACCTAAGTAAAACACTACAACGATGAGTAGCTTGTCGCATAACCTCACTAACAAACCATGAAACTCAAGATCGACGTCTACAAGAACGTACATAATTCACGTTGAACATAGATGAACTCAAAAATGACAACCAAAGAGTATAAATCACCTCTACACTAGGACCCATCGATCCAGTAAATTATCATCTAAACGTTAAACAACACATCCACGAGAATCATATATTCCTATGATTCTCGTGGAAAAAAAAACATAACATCAGGAACATATATAAAAATTGCTAAATAAGGTTCTCTACTCTGCTATAATTCACATAAAAATTGTACTACATTATGGTATCCATCCTAATAAATCGGTCCATTTACACAAACAAGCATAAACAGAATGAGCATTTGCCTAGGGGACTCTCTAATTCCTCCTAAATATTGAAGAATAGTCGTACAATAAATACACAATACCCTAATAGCAAGACCAAATTTGTAACAAATCGTCTGTTCTAAATCTATAATAACTACGTCAAATATTGTATCAGGATGAAAGAAGAATTATAAAACACTAAAAATGAACAATATGTACCTAAATTAGACCTGAAATAATGTTCTATAATGTAGATACTTACATAACATATTCTGATATTGTATAAATAACCAACAAATTGCATTGAAGATAGAAATTCAACAGAGAACCTACAAAACTGTAAGACCTATATTGAATCTCACGAGATGAAACAAAGCAAGAAGATTAATTCTCTACCATACCCAAAAAATATATTAAAACGTGATGAATGAGAATGAATTATCATCTAACCAAACAAACAAAAAATGTGTATAAGATACCAAGACATGCAGGCGACGTAACTGAAACCTATAGTAAATACGGTATAGTACATACAAAAATCTAATGAAACTACCCACAACATCTGTCCAAAATAGGGATAAATTAACATCTCTTTAACTAAAGTACCTACGGCTAAATCGTAACAGATGTTCATATATGCATATAAAAACTACCACAATAATGCAACAACCGACCCCCCTTATGCCTGAAATATTGTGGAAGCTGCAAGCCTAAAATACCCTAAAATGCCTAATACTGTCTGAGTTAACTGATCGAAATTCCAAAAAACTGCGCAAATTCGACATGAATCAATCGATCATTACTAAGTATATATAACATAATATTTTAACTTACAGTAAATCCAAATCGTTCAGGTATTTTCACTATTAGAAAAACGCATCAATGGAACACTAATATAAATGTTTCAAAACTGGATAATGCAATATGGGGTAGATAGATTTGCGACCGTAGGTGCTGCATCATTCCACAATATATACCGGAACTCGCCAATAATCATACTAATAATCCATACTATTTCTAAAGATAATACATACATATAAAAAAATAGATTGGAAACACAGAACTTTGCCTGCAATCCTATCTTCATGCCGGTACAAACAGGGCCGTTCGCACACTAAGGCTGCAAATTGAGTTATAAGCATGCCTACCACACTAATCCTATAAAAGAATATATAGTGATAAATAAACAAAACATACAAAAATATCACAAGCCTCCACTGCTTCGAACCCAATCAAGCATCGATTGAGTCAATTATACCACAACTAGATAAGAAAACACACGTATATGTCCACAGAGAGAAAAAATATATAGAAACAATAAACCACCAATGAATATATAACGATATATACACTCACAACGTAGCAAACGTGACACGGAAACAAATTTATAAGACAAGGAACAGGTAAGAGCAAACTCAGATAATCATCCAGGAGCGCATCTAACTTTTTGCCTAGGGGATCCCTACTCCTCGCCACATCAGAAATTTGGAATAACACTAATACTACCAGAACCAAATATATATATATATATATATATATATATAACGAGCAACAGTTAGTGACAAATTATACTTCACTACAACCATCTAAAGAAGAAAAAACCTTTATGTAAATACAATGAAGATCATGAATACAGTACAAATTGAATGTTCATAACATTAACATTTCCAATCAAGGCCGTAAGCCTGCTTCCATCCCGCCGTTCTTCCTTCCGTCCCCCCTTCC
>SDVV010029102.1:0-11866 GCA_016164225.1 Gammarus roeselii
TGTAGTCAAGAGGTGAGCTGGATGACTCGGAGTTGTAGTCAAGAGGTGAGCTGGATGACTCGGAGTTGTAGTCAAGAGGTGAGCTGGATGACTCGGAGTTGTAGTCAAGAGGTGAGCTGGATGACTCGGAGTTGTAGTCAAGAGGTGAGCTGGATGACTCGGAGTTGTAGTCAAGAGGTGAGCTGGATGACTCGGAGTTGTAGTCAA
Organism: Gammarus roeselii; assembly: GCA_016164225.1. Lineage (NCBI taxonomy): Eukaryota > Metazoa > Arthropoda > Malacostraca > Amphipoda > Gammaridae > Gammarus > Gammarus roeselii. The sequence goes on from SDVV010029102.1 coordinate 208, forward strand.
GAGGTGAGCTGGATGACTCGGAGTTGTAGTCAAAAGGTGAGCTGGATGACTCGGAGTTGGTCGACATTACGGGACGATTGTTCGCTAGTTAATCTGACTCTTTAATTGGATGCTGGTTAGGTGTCACGTAATCCAAATCTTTTTCCTTCCTATTTGAAACTTTTACTCATTCCTATTTGAGACTTTTACTCGTTCTTTTTTGAGAGTTCTCCAGCGTAGTTGAAATTGTTATCCTGACGAACTATCGCCAGCATACTCTTAAATCGTCCGCTGGGCAACAATTTGCCGCATATATATTTTCAGTGTTCATAATGGATACCAGTTTTCTTTAGCCGATGCAACGAACAAATTATCACGAATGGCAGGAACGGTATGTGTGTTAAGGCAGTAACAGTTAACAGTAACAGTGTGTTAAGACAGTAACATAACAGTAACATATTAGTAACATAACAGTAACAGTAACAGTAACATAACAGTAACATAACAATGGTTTATTTCCTTCGTTAAACAAGATGTGTTCCACTTTGAACCCGCCCTCACGTAAGAGTACCAGATATCGAGCACTCTAACACGCACAAGAACAGATGTGCAGCTAAGTCACGGTTGCGTAAAAAACTCGTTTTTTGAGATAGAATAAGTAAAAGCTGCGTGGGCAGGCGCTCCTTACAAATTTGTGTGCATGTGGTAAATGTAAAGACTTTCTTGAAAGAAATACGATCACTTAATGCTGAAAAGGAAGAACATCCACTCTCGGTAGCAGTCGTAACTAGTGACACAAAGGTTAGGAACACTGTCAATGGCCATACAAAAAATAATGGTTGGAAATGACGACATACCTTGTTAAGTGAACAAGCTCTCCTCCCACCGGCTGATTGCGGTGTGCCCTCTTCCTCTCCAGCTGCATTCATGGCAACGAGCTATCAAGAGAGGTTACGCTTGTACTTGTAATTTCTTTCTGAAATGTCTGACATCTATGAATAATTATCGCCCATTGCAATTGCCATCTCAATATAGTAGATTATTGATTCAAAAAAGTGCACTATTGCAAGCATTTTGGTCTACCACGGATTGTTAGCTTGGATTCGGAGAGAATCGCGGAACGTAAATGACGTTATTCGCATTGAAAGAAACAATTGAGTATTTCCCAAGTAGAAACTTGCCTGTTTCATTATGCTTTTTATATGCAAACAAGGCTTCTGATAGAGTAAATCCCGAAACATTATTTTCGAAATTAATTGAGTGAGGAGCCCCTTCTCATATTGTCGGCTACTCATCATTGTGTAAACGTAATTAGACAAGGAGGTTTCATCAGTAGGCAAAACCATGGTTGTCACATCACCAATTGTGGTGTTAACAATCTTAATAATGCAGATGATCTTGATCTTGTGTTGCTATCACCAACTCTCTCAACATCGTAATAGCTTCTTGATATAAGTAGCAATTTTGCTCAGCCTCAAGTTGTTGCACAAAATACTACAAAACCTGAATGTATGCTAGTTAGACCATGAGGTCCTGCAGACTATCTCTCGACTGAGATAAAGCTAAGTAGTGTTGCACTTAGTTATGAGGATGATTTTTAATATTTTCGGCCCATCAACACTCCAGATTTCAATGATGACAAAGATGTTGCAAAGCGAACAAGTAGGAAATTGACTGTGAGGTAGAATGACACCTTAAGATGACTGATGCAAGTCTCATGATCGATGTACCGTGAAGGGGCACCCAGCCTTTGAGTCGAACTAGGAGTTCTTTTAATAGAGTCTTCATTGCAATCTGCTCCGGTGATGCGCTCAATTCTTTGTCTTTGTTAAGACGATGGAAAAAATTGTCGTACACATAATTAGAATAAAGATGTAAGCATTCATTTTCTAGTTATACAGAGTCGAGATATTTTGTAACTGCGATCTTGTTGATGGCTTGGCCTTCATACATGTGCAGATTATAGGTTAAGGTAACTGTACTACTAACCCATGATGATTGCTAATAAAGTTGTTACTGTTATTAATATAATTTGTATAATCATTATTTATTAGTAATTAGATTGCCAAACAGTACGTTTTTTTCTCTATTTTGTCGCTTATATAGCGGGTTACAGCTTAACTACCACCTGATAACGTTTTTAGCCCATGGCGTTCATAGGTTGGGCTTTAACTTTTTAAGAGACCGGTCAGACTGTCTCACTCGAGGTCGAGTACGCTCGAACCTACGACCTGAAGCTTCCAATGGAAGTCTGTTGCTAGGAAAGGCCGACAGGCTACCCCCTCGACCACCGAGCTGGTAATTCAAAATTAAGTTATTATACCTGATACAATGCTAAAACAATCTGTTAGCAGTCCTCGGAAATGACTCGTAAATTGTTTCCACCAAAGACCAAATATTGGTCGTGTACTCTGCAACTTGTTTAGGTTGGTTTTGTTTAGCACGTGAAATAATTTAATTGTTATAAACTGACAAAAGAAGTTCAAATTAAATTCACAAATTAATAGTTTGGCGATTGGGAAATGCATAACACGCTTTTCAACTAATTAATTTTTTCTGGTTACAGCCGAATTAAAATTGTTGAGTATCAGAAATGATCCTTTGAGTATCAATCACAGGTTTTCAGTATCAAACTATCCACTTTTATTTGTTAAATTCGAGGAGAGATGCTCCGCCTCATAATTAAAATTACATTCTAATTTTTTAATAATTAACTGCACAATGCACAACGCATCTTGTTTTTTCTGTGTACAATTCGCTATTTACTTGACTTGAATAAATGACCACATCCTATCTTTTATCACGAGCAACTAACAACATGCAGTTACCCCCACCACTGATCTGTCTTTAACTACAAGAAACAATTATTCTCCTGCCCTCTCGGCCTAGTCTATCCTCGTGAAATAGTAAGAAACCCGGCAGATTGAATTCGATTAGATGATTTATGGCCCTCGATTTCACCCACGATTCTGTGATTGCTATTATGTCGATCACTTCGTTAATTGCAAGGATTCCCAATTCGTCATTTATATTCGGAGACTTCTAGCGTTTAAGAAGGAACATTTCAGAGTATCTCAGCATGGAATCTGCCAGCAACTCTTCGGTCACCGTCAGGGGCTGCTGTGGCACTTTGAGGGGCTTTTGTGTTGCTGGTGTATTTATTTTCGTTGTCTGCTCCTCTATCGTTACTGTCTACAGAGTCGGTGATTACTGCTGCACGGGCAGTGCGGCTGAAATTACTGCAGGGTCTGGCGGCGGCCGAATTGATCATTCCGTTGAGAAGTAATGGCGGAGTCTTGTGATGGGTATCGAGAGTGTTTATTATATTTATTTTTGATGATGAGACCAGTACTGATCTTCTGAATGATGTTTTCGAGGGTTTTTGCTCGCCATTTTGGTGATTTGAATAAATTTATAGTTGTTAGGTCGAAAATCGTTTCCCAACGATCCGAGAAAAGGATTTGTCGAATTTCGCAGTCTGGTTTACCGAGTATTTTGAGTTGAGCTCTCCCCTTTTGCTGATTTGGTTTGATGGACGTGACATGGTGATCGCCAATCACAATGATGTTATCAGTCTTCTAGGAATCCATTTCATCGGGCAAAATATCGAAACGGTTACGCGTATCGGTTCGGATGTGGCTGGACTGTCGCCCGACTTCTGATGCTTTGTCACTGACTGGCTGCCGCCTGCGTGCTACAGCTCAGAAAGTGCCTTGCTGTAATTGATTTTGTTTACTATCAATTTGATGCGGCCGTTCGTCTCTGAGTCTAGAGCTGTACGTTTTTTGGCCAATTCTGAGTTTAAGTGCATTTAAAGATCATTTTATTCGATTACAGGAAGTTTAGTCATTATTTTAAGCCGCAACTATTTTGCTGTTTATCATATCTTTGAATTCGCACAACACGTTCCTGCCCGCTTTCCAGTTCTTATTCAACAGCTAGCAGCCTAGTAACGATGTTAACTGCCTCTGCATTGGGTGGGCCGATATAAGCATGAGTTAAATGTGATTTCACTACTTTAATATTTTGGGCATCTTGGCAGAATTTACAGCTCTTTGATTTGCACTCCCAACTTAGAGTCATATTACTCGTTTGTCTAGAAGACCTACTGCCATGCATTATCTCGATGGTGTACGGATGGCGGCAAGTGACATATTCTAGCTTAGCAGCAGTCCACCTTGGACTTTCTAAGTGAGTAGCTAGAAACTGTAAATTTAAACACAAAGTGCTATACTCCATTTCCTTGTAAACAGCAGATATGCAAATAAATTCATAATATTAACTGGAGGCTGGATGAGATGATTTTTATTTCAAGTGTGGCATGACCTTCTTTGAGGTTGATAGTTAATATGATACAACAGCGGGGTCTGATTCGCCTCTGTAGCCACTTAAGCGATCCGGCCAATTTTATTCCTATTAAAGTCAAGAGGCTTGAGTGCCTTCATTTCTTGTGGCGCTTTTGGGGTAATTTAAACAACAGTACATTTAATAATATACAGTCCGGCATTCGCGGACGTAGTACACGTTAACGGGCTTATTTACCAGTTTATCATTTACTCACCGTTCAGTTTACTTTGATTCGTGTTCATTCCAGCTCTGCAGATTAATGTCACTGATCTATTAATTAGGTAACTAGTTATTGAAGTTGCCCAAATTCAATCCTTGGATATGAGGAAGGGATTAGCATTTGTTTATTTCATAATCGCTCGTGCAAATAACGAATTCTGCAGGTGGATGGATGTGGATCAGAGAGTTGGACGGTTATGGGCTAGACTACCGGCTTGGAACTTCCAGGAAATTGTTGCCTAATACACGTGCTAATGAAAAGGTTAGCATGAACGATGAAGTACACGTTCTAATATACGTGCTAATGAACAGGTAAGCACGATAAAGAACACGTGTTAATACACGTGCTAATGAACAGGTGAGCAAGAACGATGAAGAACACGTGCTAATGAAAAAGTAAGCAAGAACGATTAAGAACACCTGCCAACACACGTGCAAATGAACAGGTAAGCACGATAAAGAACACGTGCTAATACACGTGCTAATGAACAGGTAAGCATGAACGATAAAGAACACGTGCCAATACACGTGCTAACGAACAGGTAAGCAAGAACGATGAAGAACACGTGCCAATACATGTGCTAATAAACAGGTAAGCACGATAAAGAACTCGTGATAATACACGTGCTAATGAACAGGTAAACATGAACGATGAGGAACATGGGCTAATACACGTGCTAATGAACAGGTAAGCATGAACGATGAAGAACACGTGCTAATACACGTGCTAATAGACAGGTAAGTAAGAACGATGAAGAACACGTGCTAATACACGTGCTAATGAACAGGTAAGCAAGAATGATGAGGAACACGTGCAAATACACGTGCTAATGAACAGGTAAGCAAGAACGATGAGGAACACGTGCTAATACACGTGCTAATGAACAGGTATGTAAGAACGATGAAGAACACGTGCTAGTACACGTGCTAATGAACAGGTCAGCAAGAACGATGAAGAACAAATTCAAACTCCATTACTCGATATAATTATGACTTGTGCGGGTAATGTTCAATAAAAGGAAAAGCCTCCCACAATGATTTTTTGGGGGCTGAATTGTATCCCAATCCATCTTGAACAGTCTTACATTCGATAACGGAAGTTTATTATTGAACAACCCGTCCCAGGCCTTCTACGACTAACTAGAAGTAGTCAAAATGTCAATGTTTCTGTTTACAAGTTTGAGAAAGAAACCTCGGTGCTTCAATCAATCATTAAAGAAGTGCTCCTCAATTTAAGAGTACGCTTGTAGTTTATGTTAATAATAAAATATCAATTGCCAGAAAATGACACCTGATCGTGCCTCCATACACTGCCACTGCAGTCCCCTGCAAAGGTAGGTATCTTCTTACGGTAAAGCTGTTCATGTTTGAATTACACATTGCGTGTGTTATCAAAGTACATTAAATATGGTTCGTGTTCTATTAGAGTAGATTCATGATATACTCTAAGAAATACGTGTTAGGTACATTTACTCCTCCTACACATCTGAAAGGAGTAGAACAAAAAAAAAATGTTCTCATGTGAGATTTACAGGACCGATACTCTTCTCATACTGTCGACCCTTCTAAAAACACTATGAGGGATTATGGTTGATTCATCCCTAATTTTTAGATGGGTAGAGTAGGCCCAACGCCTTGTACGAAGATAGAGGAACTGTTCTACTTAAAAAGTAACAGCGTAAAATGCACACAGTTTTCCTCTTGTTTGGTAGGGTGTGAACCACTCTAGACATTTTCTGAGTGTGATGTTATTATTACAACTCTTCATACTAACTCCAATCTATTATTAGGTCAAGAGTCATCATCATAACACTGATGACAGTGAGGTTGAAGGTGGTTCTATCATTACCTCGGCATAGGGGCGCATGATAATGATCACGTGTTTGGTAACAAGGAATAGACAGAAGAGAGGGATTGATTCATATATCGATTGTTTCAAAAGATTCCTTATCCATCAGATGGCCCAGTTGATCTGAGGAGAGACAGTGAAAAGGGCATTGGAAGTGATGTTCCAGTTCCTTATCAATCAGATGGCCCAGTTGATCTGAGGAGAGACAGTGAAAAGGGCATTGGAAGTGATGTTCCAGTTCCTTATCAATCAGATGGCCCAGTTGATCTGAGGAGAGACAGGGAAAAGGGCATTGGAAGTGATGTTCCAGTTCCTTATCAATCAGATGGCCCAGTTGATCTGAGGAGAGACAGTGAAAAGGGCATTGGAAGTGATGTTCCAGTTCCTTATCAATCAGATGGCCCAGTTGATCTGAGGAGAGACAGGGAAAAAGACATTGGAAGCGATGTTCCAGTAGTCGATCTGGAAAAAAAATCAATAACTTTCATTCACAATTTTTACACAACAACTCTGCGTTCACCTAATTTTCTTCGCTTCAGTTCTTCTTCTTCATTCTTATTTCAATCCCAGTCGCTCCCGGCACGTCGTCGCAATTTGTCAACCTCTTTCTCAGATAATCATTAGTCCCCTCGTCGTATTTATTTCATCGCCTCATTCCATTTTTGTTATCCCTTAGTATTTCTTTGAGTCACTTATTTCATTTTATAAATTTCACTCTTTTTCGCTGTATTTAACTCGATTTTTTCCTTTTTTTTATTTTCGCTTCAGAAACTCATAGATTCATAACATTTTTAAATTCTTTCCTGGTCACCCGCTATAGTGTTATTTGTAAATCTTCCTTCGATCCCTTCCGCAACCCATCTCAGTTCCAGCTCTCCACCCTAATTCATTACCCTGAACCCCCAAATTGAGTTCATTTCCCTTCTCCCTCTCTTCCAGCCTAAGGGACGGAGAGGAAATGAACGGAATTGAGTTCCCCTTGTGGACCGACGCGACCTGCTTCTGGGCCAGAATATTTATCGAAGAGAAAGCTGCAGCACAGAGCTATTATGGAGGCCATAATGCTTTCAGAAAACTTAGATTGCGCATTAAAACATGCCCTCATGCTTTTATGTAAGCAATTAACCATTATAATGATTGGGAAATTTCCAAGTATTTTAATATAAGTGACAGGTAAGACAGTAAAGGTTTTCTGTTGTATGTGAAGTGTAGAGTCAAGTTAGGTTGAACCAAGCTAAGTTGGTTCATGTAGAGTTTAACCTGGCTTGATTAAACTAAACAGGGAGCATGTAAAGACACGTCAGAAGCGGTCTTTTGCATCCAGTGAGCGGTTACTTTGTTGTGGTCGTTTGCATCCAGTGAGCGGTTCCTTTGTTAGTGGTCGTTTGCATCCAGTGAGCGGTTCCTTTGTTAGTGGTCAATTGCATCCAGTGAGCGGTTCCTTTGTTAGTGGTCGTTTGCATCCAGTGAGCGGTTACTTTGTTGTGGTCGTTTGCATCCAGTGAGCGGTTCCTTTGTTAGTGGTCGTTTGCATCCAGGGAGCGGTTACTTTGTTAGTGGTCGTTTGCATCCAGTGAGCGGTTCCTTTGTTAGTGGTCGTTTGCATCCAGTGAGCGGTTCCTTTGTTAGTGGTCGTTTGCATCCAGTGAGCGGTTACTTTGTTGTGGTCGTTTGTATTCAGTGAGCGGTTACTATGCTGTAGTCGTTTGCATAAAGTGAGCGGTTTCTTTGTTGCGATCGTTTGCCTCCAGTGAGCGGGGACTTTGTTGTGGTCGTTTGCACCCAGTAAGTGGTTACTTTGTTGTGGTCGTCTGTATGCAGTGAGCGTTTACTTTGTTGTGGTCGTTTGCATCAAGTGAGCGGTTACTTTGTTGTGGTCCTTTGCATCCAGTGAGCGGTTACTTTGTTGTGGTCGTTTGCATCCAGTGAGCGGTTACTTTGTAGTGGTCGTTTGCATCCAGAGAGCGGTTAATTTGTTGTGGTCGTTTGGATCCAGCGAGCGGTTACTTTGTTGTGGTCGTTTGCATCAAGTGAGCGGGGACTTTTGTTGGGGTCGTTTGTAACCAGTGAGCGGTTACTCTGTTGTGGTCGTTTGCATCCAGTGAGCGGTTACTTTGTTGTGATCGCTTGCATAAAATGAGCGGTTACTTTGTTGTGGACGTTTGCTTCCAGTGAGCGGTTACTTTGTTGTGGTCGTTTGCATCCACTGAGCGGTTACTTTGCTGTGGTCGTTTGCATCCAGTGAGCGGTTACTTTGCTGTGGTCGTTTGCATCCAGCGAGCGGTTACTTTGTTGTGGTCGTTTGCACCCAGTGAGCGGTTACTTTGGTGTGGTCGTTTGCATCCAGTGAGCGGTAACTTTGTTGTTGTCGTTTGCATCCAGTGAGCGGTTACTTTGTTGTCGTTTTCATCCAGTGAGGTGCTACGAGAGTATTGGTTTCGTCTGTAGCTATGAAAAACAGTAGCATAAAAAGTGACCATTGAAAAGTAGATGAACTATTTGCGTTGTTTGTTACAGTGGGTGCATTGACAGTACATCGACAGTAGGTGCACCGACAGTGCATCGACAGTAGGTGCACCGACAGTGCATCGACAGTAGGTGCATCGACAGTAGATGCATCGACAGTAGGTGCATCGACATTAGGTGCATCGACAGTGCATCGACAGTAGGTGCATCGACGGTACATCGACAGTAGGTGCACCGACAGTGCATCGACAGTAGGTGCATCGACGGTACATCGACAGTAGGTGCACCGACAGTGCATCGACAGTAGGTGCACCGACAGTAAATCGACAGTAGGTGCACCGACAGTGCATCGACAGTAGGGGCATCGCCAGTACATCTTCAGTAGGTGCACCGACAGTGTATCGACAGTAGGTGCATCGACAGTAGACTCTTCGACAGTAGGTACATCGACATTAGGTGCATCGAGAGTGCATCGAAAGTAGGTGCATCGACAGTACATCGACAGTAGGTACACCGTAAGTGCATCGACAGAAAGTGCATCGACAGTAGACGCATCGACAGTAGGTGCATCGACATTAGGTGCATCGACAGTAGGTGCATCGACAGTACATCGACAGTAGGTGCACCGACAGTCCATCGACAGTAGGTGCATCGACAGTACATAGACAGTAGGTGTACCGACAGTGCATTGATAGTAGGTGCATCGCCAGTACATCGACAGTAGGTGCACCGACAGTGCATCGACAGTAGGTGCATCGACAGTTCTTCGACAGTAGGTGCACCGACAGTAAGTGCTTCGACAGTAGGTGCACCGACAGTGCATCGACAGTAGGTGCATTGACAGTAGGTGCATTGACAGTGCATCAACATTAGGTGCATCGACAGTATGCGCATCGATTGTAGGTGCATCGACAGTAGGTGCATCGACAGTAGGTATACTACAGTGCATCGACAGTGCATCGACAGCAGGTGCATCGACAGGGCATCGATAGTGCATCGACAGTAGGTGCATCGACAGTGCATCGACAGTAGGTGCATCGGCCATTGCAAGTAGCTGAACTATTCCCGTCCTTTGTTCAGTAGGCGCATCGAATGAGAATTGAGACTCACGCCCAACTACGGGGCTAACAGATTAAAATGACTGTCACGTGCGTATTTTACTGTCACTTGCTTATATTACTGTCACTTGCGTATATTACTGTGACTTGCGTATATCAGGTACTATAACTATCGTTTGGATTGCTTGCTAAGAAAAAAACTAAGATATTGGCCGTTCATTCGATGTGCTATAAAAAAATGTTTCATGCGGATGATAATACCTGTTTACCCAGATATGCTGGTAGATGAGGTTTATACAATTTTTTGTTACGCGTGAATCCTCGAGAACATACAAGGAATGTTAGTAGGATGCCATGTTCTCAATGGATCATTCCTGAACGAGAGTAAACACTCTGCTAGTGTTTTTTTGTCAGTACAATAGTGGGCTGGAACTGGATAGTCCCACTGGTACTGGAAACGTTTGTCAGTACAATAGTGGGCTGGAACTGGAAAGTCCCGCTGGTACTGGAAACGTTAATCGAATGCCTGGTCCTGAGGCGACCTCGAAATGAAAGAAGGGGAAAACAAGACATTGTAGGTTTATTTCCTCTGACACGTGTCAGGAAAACATGTGGAATCGATACTGGTTGCAATAGACGGATCAATCAGACTTGTGTTGTAGATGCAGCTCGTTGATAATGGACGAGTCGACATCGTGGAACGACGTCTCATCAAATGCTGGGTGATAATTCAATAAATAGTTTTATGATGATTTGAATCAATACTATTATTATGTGAGAATTGAAGAGAAAATGCCTTATTATCCGTGAATACAAAAAATCGTCAACGAGTGTTGGACAAACAATTTTCTACCGATTATCTTCGCCTGAAAATTCACTAAAATTTTGTTCACAAAATGTGTTTGCCTGCTTTGATAAGACACAAATTTTGTACTAAAATCTTGGTTAGGTTGAATTAACAGTGGCAAGGGCATATTTTCTTCCTCTGTAGCAGATGAAGCGTTTATAATTTTGTCTTTACGGTACTCTGATAAGACGTTGCCGGAAGGTCTCATAGCTGGAAAATGAACTGGTCGTGGCAACATTCAAGCATAGATGACTGCTATAATATAGCATGCCAATTTTTTTCTAGAAACTAGAGATACTTCGGTGGTGAAATAGTGGACATCGGCGGATGCAGGTTCATAGCTTATTTTCCAATTTGGACATCCGTGGTTCCGAATGTTGTGTGGATATTATATATGAATCTATGCGGATGTTGATTTTGCATGTTAGAATTGTTGAACGACTGGGGTCAATCTCATGGATGGTCGATTATACGATGAATAGCATCAGCTGATAAAGGGGAGACAACGTATCAGCTGAAAGAAGGGAGACAATGTATGAGCTGATAGAGGGGAGACAGTGTATCAACTGATAGGGGGGAAACAATGTATCAGCTGATAGAGGGGAGACAATGTATCAGCTGATCGAGGGGAGACAATGTATGAGCTGATAGAGGGGCGACAATGTATCAGCTGATAGAGGGGAGACAGTGTATGAGTTGATAGAAGGGAGACAGTGTATGAGCTGATAGAGGGGAGACAGTGTATGAGCTGATAGAGGGGAGACAGTGTATGAGCTGATAGAGGGGAGACAGTGTGTGAGCTGATAGAGGGGAGACAATGCATGAGCTGATAGAGGGGAGACAATGTATGAGCTGATAGAGGGGAGACAGTGTATGAGCTGATAGAGGGGAGAC
>SDVV010029103.1:0-11865 GCA_016164225.1 Gammarus roeselii
ACTGCTACGCAAAGTCCTAGCAGAGAAAGAAGAACTTTGGCAATCCATTAGTTCGGGGGCGTACGAGGTGTGGCAGATGCCACATTCTAGCTTAGCCTGAACCATCTTGGACTGTTATAGAATTTACCGTTGGGAAAATGGACCGTTAGCCCGAGTTCTATTTTTTGTGATTTCTTGTATACAGCAGATATGAATTCAGTACTATATTTAGATGCGGGATGTTACGATTATGACGCCGATTCGAAAACTGAATTGAAACGGGAATAATACAAATGAGAGCCTGATGCGCGTATCGTCGGATGCAAAGCTAAACTAACTTACGGTTGCTCCTATCTGCTTCTCACTAAGGGAATGATATCATGGTCCTGGGCACCAACCTTGTACCAGACATGACCGGCGGAGTATCAGAAGATGACGAAAAAATAATTACAATTCAGTACGTGGAGCGTTATGAAATCGTAGCACGATTCTAAGCTGCAGTATGAAAGTGGTACAATACAACGTATATGGGCAATAGCTTATTGTACGCGGGTAATAGCTGATTGTATGTGAGTAATGGCTGATTGTACTTGAGTAATAGCTGATTGCACGCGTATAATAGCTGATTGTCCGTGGGTAATAGCTGGATGTACGTGGGTAATAGCTAATTGTACGTGGGTAATAGTTGATTGTACGTGGGTAATAGCTGATTGTACGTGGGTAATAGCTGATTGTGCGTGAGTAATAGCGGATTGCACGCGGATGATAGCTGATTGTACGTGGGTAATGGCTGATTGTACGTGGGTAATGGCTGATTGTACGTGGGTAATGGCTGATTGTACTTGGGTAATACCCGATTGTACTTCGGTAATACCCGATTGTACTTCGGTAATAGGCAATTGTAAGTGGGTAATAGCTGTTTTTACGTGGGTGTCTCAGGCAGGTGGCATGTTATGAAATCGGGGAGAGAGAAGTATAAGTCGTAGGTATAAACTTGTACGAGATTATGGGTATAACACAATATTGTGCAGAAAGAGTGATCCGACCAAAATTTGTGTGATTGTTGACAAAATTTATGTGTCAGCGCAAATTTGGTGTCGACAATTATGTGTCAACAAATTTCTGTCTCAGCCAATTTCTGTCTCAACCAATTTCTGTCTCAATCCAACAAATTTCTGTCTCAACAAATTTCTGTCGCAACAAATTTCTGTCTCAACAAATTTCTGCCTAGACAAATTTCCATCTCCACAACTTTCTGTTTGACAAATTTCTGTCTTGACAACATATGTTTCAACAAATTTCCATCCTGACAAATTTCTGTTATGACAAATTTGTGTCTTGACAAATTTCTGTGTTGACAAATTTTTGTTTGAACAAATTTCTGTCTCAACGCATTTCTGTCAAGACAAATTTCTGTTTCAACAACTTTGTGTCTTGACAAAATTCTGTTGCAACAAATTTATTTCTCGAGACAAATTTCTGTCTTGACAAATTTCTGTCGCGACAAACCTCTGTTTCGACAAACCTCTGTTTCCACAAACTTCTGATATGACAAACTTCTGATACGACAAATTTCTGTTTCAACAAAGTTCTGTTTCAACAAATTTCTGTTTCAACAAATTTCTGTTTCAACAAATTTCTGTTTCAACAAATTTCTGTTCCAACAAATTTCTGTTTCGACTAATTTCTGTTTCGACTAATTTCTGTTTCGACTAATTTCTGTTTCGACTAATTTCTGTTTCGCCTAATTTCTGTTTCGACTAATTTCTGTTTCGACTAATTTCTGTTTCGACTAATTTCTGTTTCGGCTAATTTCTGTTTCGACTAATTTCTGCTTCGACTAATTTCTGTTTCGACTAATTTCTGTTTCGACTAATTTCTGTTTCGACTAATTTTGCGTCGACAAATTATGTCGTCAGATTTCTGTCTCGACAACTTTCTGTCTTGACAAATTTCTGTCATGACAAATTTCTGTTACGACAAATTTCTGTTTTGACAAATTTCTGTTTTGACAAATTTCTGTTTTGACAAATTTCTGTTGTGGCAAATTTCTGTTGTGGCAAATTTCTGTTATGGTAAATTTCTGTTTAGACAAATTTCTGTTAAGACAAATTTCTGTCTCGACAAAATTTCAGTCTTGACCAATTTCTGTCTCTGTTATGAAAAGGTACGAATAATACACGTGTCATTGATTTCTATTCATTAGAATTATGTAGCTACATAGTAACAGGTCAACAGGTTATTTCTCAAACGAGTATGATTATTGATTGTGATATTAACAGACACTACAGAACAAAAGTGTTTGGTTGTAGATAATCAAATTGAACAATAAAAAGAACAATAGGAGATGAACAATGTTAAAAAGATGAAACGTGTTGAGAGTAGCTATCAAATAGCAGAACAGTTAAGGGAAAGCAATGTTAAAGCTAAAAGGAGAAAACCCACCCTGTAGGGAGAAACAAAAACGATACATGTAAATACTGAGGAATTATTACATGCATCTAAGTATGAAAGTATTTATCACGTATTATCTAGCTATGTATCACACCAAAGTTGATGACAGCCTATGGAATGACCTAATGTCTGAGTTGCTGTTCTAATGGGGCTTACCTCCTCCCAAGCTCTTTTGTTACGAACTTTGAAGATCCATTCAAATCAACACCCAACTACTGAAATAGGAGAGGGCCTTGCTTTTATGTGTATGAAATGATCCTCCAATAAGAGAACCACTGCACAGTTTGGTAACTCTGAGGGGGCGTGTTTTTCCAAATACTTGACCCTTATTGGCTTACAAATAAATTTAGGTTGTAAAACTAATTTATAGGCTCCTCCCACTAGTTCATTACTTTTTTAAGGTGACCCTGGGCTATGAGAGTGAATCACGGCCCTTCTGCGTTATAGGATTCCGGCCACACATTGCTGACTCCTTGATTTTTAAAGGAAGGTCCAAAGGACATACACTTGTCCACATCTCTCGGTCAAGAAATCTAATATAGGGACAAACTGCCGTTTGCTAAAAGAAACACTTATGAGGGTGATAGGAGATAGCAAAGCAAGGGTTTCCCACCGTGTAACTTGAGCTAGGGTTGACTGGTCTACACTGCTTCTCGCACAGTGCTAAATACTTGAGCTTTATGAGAATGTCTGGATAGACATAGTGACAAACATATATATACATAAATATATCTGCTAGCTGAGGCTGATCATAACATCTCGACAAATTTATGTGTAGACAAATAGTGTGTGTCAACAAATTTGGTGTGACGACAAATTATGTGTTGACAGTTTTCTTTCTCGACAAATTACTGTTTTGACAAATTACTTTTGCGACAACTTTCTGTCTCAACAAATTTCTGTTTAGACCAATTTCATTCTCGATAAATTTCTGTCTCGTCTAATTTATGTGTCGACAAATTTAGTGTGTTGACAAATTATATATGTGTTGACAGATTCCTGTCATGACAATTTCTGTCTTGACAACTTTCTGTCTCAGCAAATTTCTGTCTTTACAAACGTCTGTTCTGACAAATTGTCATGTCGTGAGACACAGCTCACTGAGAGCAAATTCAGTTTAGCCAGGGAATAATTGCAGACCCCATCTGTGGCTGTGGGGGCAGCGGGTCACTAATCCACTGCCGTTCTGTGACGATCTGTCATTATCGAGCGAGGGGGGAGTGCTCTGCGTCCGAAGCAAGAGCGACAAATGAATGATGTGGTAGCCCAACCCTCGCTTATATAGGAAAAGAGGGGGTTGGGGGTTCAGCCGGCAGACAACTAAGCACGCCACTCGCTACCTGGAACATTTAGAACGACAGGCGCAAGACGCCAGGTGCCGTTGGGCAGCTAAAAGTTTATTTTTTTCCTTAAAACTTGAGGACAGTCGAGGAACTTGGAAGTTTCAAGATTTCCGAGTAAGGTTAAAAGACACGAAGTTCTAAATGGAGCAAAAATTATGTTCGACAGATTTTATCAAGATTTTCTTGTTATAATGTCTCTGTAATGTTGCATTTCTTCTTTGTTAGATTTGTGAGAAACCTATATGTGCAGATAATTTTTGATGAATGTCATCGGGCCAAAAACCTGTGCCCTGCCGGCTCTGCCAAGCCTACCAAGACCGGCCTGACGGTGTTGGAGCTGCAGAATAAACTGCCCAAGGCTCGCGTGGTCTATGCCTCAGCTACAGGAGCCTCCGAGCCCAAAAACATGGCATATATGGTGCGCCTTGGCATCTGGGGGCTAGGCACGCCCTTTCCTGAGTTTAATGACTTCATCTCCGCTGTGGAAAAAAGGTACCATTGTCACAACTTGATTAGGATCAACTGTTAGGAGTTACTCCTGCCAGTAAAAAAGATTATACAAACAGTTTGTTCCAGCTACTCATTGCTGAACTGAATAATCAACACAGTAAAGCCACTTGATCCTCATCTCCAAAAGGATGGGCTTTATTCAATCACCATTTCCTCTTTTATAAGTCCAATATTTGCACAGACATGCCAACAGGTTACCAAATTGAACTTTTGTAGTGCTTACTACGTGGGTGCATTAACCAAACTATAATTCATTTCCTGCTGATCTTTCTATATTTGATTTTTTAGAGGAGTGGGTGCCATGGAGATAGTTGCAATGGACATGAAGTTGCGCGGGTCGTACATAGCTCGGCAACTTAGCTTCCACGGCGTCACGTTCAGGATTGACGAGGTCATGTTGGACGAGGACTTCAGGAGAATGTACGACGAGAGCGTCAAGCTTGTGAGTAGTTTGAATCTTCGATGCATATTCAACCTGTTACATTTAGGTTAAAATTACCATCGGTCAACCACGAATCAGACGGTGTTGTTTGATTTCTTTTATGACTCATGACAGCAAACATTTTTTTGAGTTATGTTTTTTGGTGGAGAATGTGATAGGAAGGTATGGCGTTCCCGGCAGAAATGACAGTGGAGAAACCCTGATAGGACTGTGTATGGAGCAGGAGTTGGTGGCCGGGAATAGTTTGTTCAAGTAGCGAGATATCCACAAAAACATATGGGTAAGGATGGCCCGTGGTGCAGTGGTGGAGAGAGCACTGATGGATTTTGTGCTGATATCGAGGAGAGTGGTGGGGAGGCTGTTGGATGTGCGGGTGTTGAGAGGGGAGGGTGGAGGAGTGTCTGACCATCTGCTGGTGGAAGGTAGATTAAGAGTGGAGCAGAAGTGGAAGGGCAACAAACGAGTGGGAGGAGGAAGAGAGGTAGTGAAAGTGAGTGGATTGAATGAGAGAAGTAGAGCCGAGGAGTCCCAGCAGGTGTTGAGGGAAGAATATGACAACGTAAGAGGATAGGACATGAGAGATGTGGAGGAAGAAAGGGAGACATGAAGGGATGCGTTGCTGAGATATGCGAAGAAGGTGTATGGTGCGCGCCGTGTGGACGGGTGCAGGAGGAAAGGTTGCGAGTGGTGGAACGAGGAGGTCAAACTAGCGGTTTCACGGAAAAGAGGAGCATTTGAAGAGTGGGGTTGCAGGTGAAGTCGGTGGTGGTTTATGAAAGCTACAAAGAAAGGAGAAACGAGGTGAAGCGGGTGGTGAGGAGAGTCAAAAAAGACGTTGATGCCAGGCGGGGCAGACGGTTGTGCCAGAATTTTGAGGAGAACAAAAAGATGTTCTGGAAGGAGGTGAAGAAGGTGAGAAAAAGAGAGAGACCGGGAAGGAGGAAGTGGTTAAAGATGAAAACGTCCAGTTGTTGTTGGAAAGTGGTGATGTCCGGAAGAGTTGTTGAATGTTGAGGATGACAGTGAAGCTGACATTGTTGCTGTGGGTGGTGGTGCTCGAATGCCACTTTTGTAAGAAAGACTTGTGGCGGACAGTACCAGGGAAGAGGTGCAGGAGGCGGTGGAGGGGATGAAAGCAAGGAAAGCCCCTGGTTTGGATGGCGTTGCGACCGAGTGCCTGAAAAAGGGTGGAGTAACGATTGTCGAATGGTTGGTGAGGTCACTGATCTTGTGTTTTGTGGCAGGCGTGGTACCGATTGAGTAGCGCAGTGCTTGCATTGTTTCGCTAAAGGAGATAAAAATGAATACTGCAACTCGAGAGGTATCAGTCTGTTATGTGGTGTTGGTAAGTTGTACGGGAAAGTGCTGATCAAAAGGATTAGAGACTACAACTGCGTAATTGGAGAGGAACAGTGTGGCTCTAGGAGTGGTAGAGGGTGTGCTGATCAGATTTTTGCAGTGAGACAGGTCTATGAGAAGTACCTTGCCAAAGAAAAGGATGTGTTCTGGGCTTTCATGGATCTGGAGAAGGCATACGACAGGATGGACAGGGAAGCGCTGTGGAGGATGTTGCGTTTGTTTGGAGTGGGCGGACATCTGTTGAAAGTGGTTCAGAGTTTCTATGTTGGCAGCCGAACATGTTTCAGAGTGGGAAGCGAGGTGAGTGATTGGTTCACAGTGAGACGGGGACTGAGACAAGGGCTGCGTGATGTCTATCCGGCTGTTGAACCTGTATATGGATGGAGAGGTTAGGGAGGTGAACGCGGGTGTGCTAGGTCGTGGCTTGGAATTGTCTTAAGCGAATGGGTGGAGTTGGCAGTTGAGCCAGTTGCTATTTGCTGATGATACGGCCCTGGTTGCGGATTCAGAGGAGAAGCAATGTAGGCTAGTGTCTGAGTTTGGTATAGTGTGTGAGAGGAGGAAGCTTCGAGTGAACGTGGGTAAGGTTAAAGTAATGAGATGCTCGAGGACTGTTGATGCGAGCAAAATTAGTGTCCCGTTAAATGGAGAGCTCTTGGAGGCAGTTCAGTGTTTTGAATATCTGGGCTCCCATGTGTAGATAACTGAACTAGCGGAAACTGAAGTGGAGGCGCGAGTGAAGGAAGAGTGTAAAGTGTTGGGTGCACTGAAAAGTGTAATGAGCTGTAGGACGTTTGGGATGGAAGCAAAGAGAGATGGCTGTATGAGGGTGTTGTTGTCCCAACTGTGCTCTACTGATCTGAGACTTGGGAGGTGAGAGCAGAGGAGAGAAGAAGGTTGAATGTCTTGAAGATGAAATGTTATAGGAGCATGGCTGGAGTAGCGCTGAGAGACCGGATCACCAACGACGTGGTTTGAATCCGAACAAGGATGGTGAAGAAGTTGGAGGACAGAGTGGATTCGCGTGTTCTGCAATGGTTCGGGTACATGGAGAGGATGGATGAAGTGAGATTGTTGAAAAGGGTGATGAATGCGGAGGCGAGTGGTCGCAGGCACAGACGTAGACCGAAGTTTGGGTGGATGGATGGTGTGAAGCAGGCGTTAGGAAGGAGAGATATGAATGTGGAAGTAGCGAGAGAGCGTGCAATGAACAGGCGTGCGTGAAGAATGGTTACGAATGGTTGATATTGACGCTGCTTTGATGTGCTTTCCCGCCAACATGTGCATGTTGGGAATCTCACGGACAGTGCCTGCTCCTATATTAGACCCACTTGCCTCATAAGAAAATCGAATGTCTTGCGTGCGCTCCCATTCGGTACGCACCGAGCTTGTGTGACTGAGCCGGCCGGGTGCGATGGCTGGGTACAACGTCTGCGAGCGCTCCCATTGATTACGCACCGACGTTAGCGACTGAGCCGGCTGGGGTACAACGTCATGACGTGCTCCACCGTATCGGGCGCGCCACGCCACCATAAACACAGATGGGAAGGGGGTGTTCCCCAGCCTGTATAGGTATGACCGTAGGGCCGAGTAATGCCCGTACCTTAGCCTCAACTGGTGAACCTTGTCACCCATGAGTAATAACAACATCACCACGTCCACCTCCGTTGGGTGACCGTGCTGTCTTTGTGATCAGCCAGTGAAAGAGATGTGAAGTATGTAGCTACCTGTTTATGAATTGATCACATTTCATCTCACCTGCCGATCGATTCCTCCATCCCAGAGCTTGCTGTCTCTAATTTATTTAGAATAAAACACTTCCTTGACCTCTTTCTACAATTGTAGCGATATGAGCATACCCTGAGCCTAAGAAAGCCTAGGAAAACTCAGACAGATAATGACTTATTGATGACGTGATGCAACACTAGTTGCTGGTGTGACGTTCGGTGCCAGAAAGACATTGACTGCAGCACACCAAAAAGCCTTGGCGCTCAAATCTAATCCAAGCATGGTGAAATATTTCGTGGTTGCGTCTCTGGAAGTGTATTACGGAAAGTCGACGTTGTATAGAGCGGTTTCAATTGACACCATGTTTTCGGCACATTCTGCTCTCATGTAGTTACAAAATGGATGAAGGGGCTTATTGTAAGTTGGGATCGAAGTTGATAGGTGAAGACTATTGGGAGGCGGCCAGAGGACTTTTCCTGTTAGACTTGAAAGAGGTCTGTTGAGTGGTGACAGAGTTGAAAGGTTTCGAATGGGTTTGGCCAAATAAATTGGATGATTTGAGTAGCGTGGCTAGTTGGTCAATAAGGACATATGGTCTTCATTGGGTGTTCATTGTGGTCAGCCAGGAGTTCTTGTGTGCGTCAGTCATATCGAACGAACGTGTTGGTTGTGGTGTTGAGGTAGCTAGGTGAGGTGTTTGCTGCGGTTGACATGAGGTGGTAGGTGGGATGCATATGTTGAACAATCAAATAGTTTTGTTTCTTGTGGTTTTAGATGAGTACAGATTGAACCGCCAGCGTGTTGGCCATTGAAAGTTGAGCATAAGTGTGTGCAGTTGTATTAGTGAAGTGAAGATTCTTGAAATACGAGCGCAATGAGGGCGCCGCCGTCATTGTTGTCGAGATATCCGGCGCAGTGTTGTGTATCTGTAAAATTTTGCTGTCTCGAATCTTAGTTCTTAGGTTTTCTAGAATATGGTGAAGTGACGGCGGTGTTTGTGGAAGAGAGGCTCGTTTTTTCTGTTTCTGACATGCCGTTTCTTTTTTTTTTAATATGTTTGTTTCAGTGCCCGAAATTTGTTTAGGGCTTTTTTCTTCTTGCTGGAAGAGGCGGTAAAGTAAGTGAGTGTGGAGGTAGGCGAGGGGACGAGGCAGGTGTTGAAACGAGGTGCCTGAGGCGATTGGGGTTGCGTCGCGGGTCAAAGAGGAGGAGGCGCAGTCGGACGCACATGAGACATGAAGAGCCGCCCTAGGTGGGAGGAGTGCCAGGTATTGGTGCGGTGAAATGAGTGTTGTTGTAGAGGTCTGTATTAAAGACGTGGGATGGGTGGCGGTTGATGCATCGCCTGCCACCGGAGTTGCATATTTCTATTGTTGTGGACTCACGAGCTTTGTTTATTATTTTTGGTGTCCATGCGGCTATGTCCCTCACCTGCACTGGATTGCACCAATGGGACGCTTATAAAGGCGACCGTTGGTGAGACATCGCCAAGCCGTGGTACCACGTGTGGTTTCTATGCGCCGGCTTGGGAAGGGAATTAGAACAACTTTTTTTGTTCATTTTCATCAAGGGTAAAAACTGTGGATATGTGTTGCGGCTCTGGGGTTTTGTCGGCTCTGGCAGCGCACAGGCATCGTACAGGCATCGTCCTCTTCGAAGCTACGGCAACATGAACATGGGTTGAAGGACTCATACTGGAGTCGAGCCCCAGACTTCGCCACAATGGACTTATAAACTCTTATTGTGTTTGAATATATTTTCTTCATAGATAAGATTTTATTTCCTGTACATCAATAGTTTTTTATGTGAAACTTATTTGAATGGCTTTCAGCGTGTTGTCCATTGACTGATGTGAGATCTAATGAGGAGAGCACTAGTGAATAAGATTATATTGTTTCCAACGAGTCAACATCGTACTTTTTTCTTATGATAGAGCTCCTCATAGCTCAGGAATACAGACTTCTACCACTTGCCTTAGTTAACTTTAGCAACTTGTTCCTTGGTTGAAACATAGTTCTGTATTTGTACGCCTAAATCCTGCAGTTTCTTACTACAATAGTGCAATTGCTCTAGTAATGTGTGGACTCTGCTATCAAATTCGAATTTCTCCCTTTATTAATTAAAATTATTATTAATTGAAATGCATGTTGTTTTCACCAGCTTCCTTCACAATTTTCTTTAAATGTGCTAGAACGTTTTTAATGTATTCCGGTTCCTTCACAATGCGGGCACTTGTATGTTCTGCAAAGCGGGACACCAATGAATGTTGTCAAGTTTGCTCACATCATTGGCATGACGGCCCGTCGGCTCCTTCGTTGGAGGGGGGGCAGCGATGTCTGCTGAAAATGTCGCTTAGCTGGCTTCTTAGCATGACCAATGCAGATTCTTGGAAGAAAAGAGTATTTAAATGTGTTCTACAGCATCTAAGAGCTTGAACAGAAGTTGATTAGACATTCTGTGCTGAACGGTAAATATTGTGCTGCAAGTAACTTTGAATGGTTGGTAAATAATTCAAATTGGATGATTTACACTTTCCCTGTTGTCCTGTGCATTAAAAAATTCGCTATCCAAGTCTAACAGTTTATATTGTTTCTTGCTTTCAGTGGGTGCGCTTGAAACCGCGGTCACTCTAATCTAATTTACCTACAGTGGGTGGAGGCTCGCCAGATGTTCCAGGAGGCGTCTGAGCTCGTGGACGCCGAGAAAGGAATGAAGAAGACCATGTGGGGGCAGTTCTGGTCTTCACATCAGCGCTTCTTCAAGTATCTCTGCATTGGTGCTAAGGTTCGGTGTTCAAGACTGATCGTGGTGTAAAGAAGTGTGCTTGTAATAGGAAAGGAAATCTAGTAAGGCCAGAGTAAATATAATACCACCTCCTGAAGGATTCATGAAACTAATCACTCACCCGATGAATCTTCATCCACTTCACCACTCACAGCTCTCACCCGATGAATCGTCATCCAACTCACCACTCACAGCTCTCACCCAATGAATGTTGAGCCCAGCCGCTCTATAATGTGTATTTATGTTCTTGATTGTTCTGTCGCCAGGTCAAGTCAAATTTACATGTGCTCGTTTAAGCCTTGTAGCCATGGCATTAGAATCTTGCTACCGTATCCACCGCGTGTCTTAGAAATCGACTAAAGGGGCGCCCCGTAGCCGGGAGTAGAATCGTGCTACCGTAACTTCTGCGTGTCGTAAAAGGCGACTGAAAGGGCGGAGCGAAGGGGCTAGGAATCCCATTCTCTGTAAAACCTTTCCTCGAAGACGGCAAGACGAGCGGGGGAGGAGAGGCACACGCCTCTCCGAACCCTATTGTTAGGGTCACTGAATGTGCGTGGCTGTAGTACGAGTGAATGTAAAGTGGAGTGAGATTGGTGAGATGTTTGTGAGGAGGAAGTTTGATGTGTTGGCGCTGAGTGAGACGAAGTTGAAAGGTAAGGGCGAATGCGAGTTTGGTGTTGTAAGTGGAAGAAAGTCTGGTGTGGAGGAAGGTAGGGCACGAGAAGGTGTGGTCTGATATTGAGTGATCGGTTGGCTAGTAGCGCTACCGAATGGAAGGAGGTGTCCACAAGATTGATGTGGGTGAAAGTTAAGTTAGGCGTAAAAAGATGGGCATTTGTGAGTTCTTACGGACCTGGCAGCGAGAGGAGTGAAGAGGATAAGGAGCAATTCTGGTCTGACCTGAGTGAGTGTATTGAGAGTTTTGGAGGTCATTTCAATGTAGTTGTACTGGGTGACCTTGATGCGAGAGTTGGAGACGAAATAATGGAGAATGTGATAGGAAGGTTGGCGTTCCCGGTAGAAATGACAGTGGAGAAAACCTGATAGGTCTGTGTATGGAGCAGGAGTTGGTGGTTGGGAACAGTTTGTTCAAGAAGCGAGATATTCACAAGTACACATAGGTAAGAATGGCCCATGGTGCAATGGTGGAGAGAGCACTGATGGATTTTGTGCTGATATCGAGGAGAGTGGTGGGGAGGCTGTTGGATGTGCGGGTGTTGAGAGGGGAGGGTGGAGGAGTGTCTGACCATCTACTGGTGGAAGGTA
>SDVV010029104.1:0-11865 GCA_016164225.1 Gammarus roeselii
TCGGTTGAAATAATATTTTGTGTTAGCAACCAGGTTTTTCTTACCTATTGTAGTAATTGCTTCGGTAAATGTCTCCATTGCACTTCTGCGCGACAGATTGTGCAGCTGAATTACCCTGCTCTAGTCCTATTACAAATAATTGGAAACGTTGTTGATAGTGGGAAAATCACTGTTACAACTTTTATGGGCCATAGCAAAACCTAGGATTGCGTGAATAGTGAGATTTTGGTAAACATTTTGCAGCATTGTGAATGTAGTTCTATTGACTAAAGCTGGATACAGAGTTATCTTCTCGAAAGAAAAACCCTAGTGAGCTGGAAAAAACAATCATCATTTGTCGGTGCGCTAGATAAAGAAGTACTGCGAGCGTCGATCCTGGGGCCTTTGCTCTTCCATATTAATATTAATAAAATTGTAAACACTTGCGACAGGCAATCCTTAGTACTTTTGCAGATGGTACTACAGTTTATTCGACCGTAAAATATCTTTATGATTCTATTACAAATACTTTTTTGCTGTAACGTCCTTACTTACTCTGCTTATTTTCCTTAAAGTCAATAGGCCAATGTCACGTTGTTATCTGTCTCAATATATTGAACAATGGGGAATAGAGAATGTTCTTCAACAATGTCCATTGGCTGGTGGGATGTTGAGGTAAACTTTTCCCCAACCTTGGTTAAATGTTAATATAAGGTTCATCTTAAAAGCAAATATTGTCTTCAGAACAGCTCACGCTGACGAAGACTCGGTACATTACATCTGTGAGTTCTGTTATATCTGTAGCTTTGTCAACGTGTCATTGTACCTTTCTTTATAAATGTTAAATCCTAAAATCGACAATAAAGCCAATTCCAAGGAATTAACCAAGTGTTCTGGGATAGATACTCATACACATTTTTTTCGTTTCGAAGTCCATTGCGATTCAGGAGTAATCAATATGACCAATCATTGTAGGCTTTGGTTTGTGGATCTCGTAGCCGATTAATAAATAGAGATAAGGTACAAAATGGACGAATATCGAACTTATTTCACATCATATCACATAAGACCTTTACCTAAACTTACAGCTACACGGCACTAGATCTCATTCGGTACCCTTCACTTAGAAGCAACCGCGACGCAGTTCTCATCACGATTTCATTACCTTCTCTGAAGGAACCTATGATTGATTTCAGAGCGGACGAGTTTGCCAGTGGTGGAGAGGAGCTTGCCAGACGTGCTACCGAGCAAAATCATTTCTGGTTCTGTAAGCGAGCAGCAATTCGCTGCTCTCCGGAAGATCGAGAATGACATGATGTTTGTTCTGAGGAATATTGCATGGCTGATTTGCATCTCATTAATCCCAGATTCACATCTGGGGGATTTTAAAACCACCAGATACAAAAGATTGAAAACACGGTTAAAGACCGCTAAAATTTCAATTTTTTTTATGGACTGTAAGGTATCATTGGGTCCCTCATTTGGAATTTATCAAGGTGGAGAGTTCGGTAGTGGACAATTCTATTCACGACAATTCATGTTGAGGTAACTTTACTTATTATCATTGTATCCAAGAAACTCAAACTGGAGATTGTCACACACACCGCAAATTATTCTTCCGCTATGTGGTCATACCTCAAGTCATTCTTCCGCTATGAGGTCAAACCTCAAGTCATTCTTCCGCTATGTGGTCACACTTCAAGTCATTCTTTGGCTATGTGGTCACACCTCAGGTCATTCTTCCGCTATGTGGTCACACCTCAAGTCATTCTTCCGCCATGAGAGTAAGCATTTATGTGGTTTAATGTTTACCTTTCCCGAACGGAAGAACTTCTGCTCCGTCAGCCGCGTGTTGTGTCCCACAATTGATGCTACTATATTTCCTGCTACCGGTATTACCTTAGGTTGATTTTCGAATTAATCCGTTGCAGCCTTTCATGATGAACACGTGTTTCATGCTCTGTTCAATATCACACTCACTTTTCGGCATTGTTATACTTTTCTCTCAACTGTTTCGATGATCTTTGGGTTGAACAACTTTATTTGGCTTGGATATTGAGGTTGACAATTGGGTTGACAATTTAAAGTGAAAACTACATATATTTGCTGACTCGACTCATACTTTAGATCCACATCTTCGACATAACATGCTGCATGATACACGCCTTCAGGTGGAGTTCCCTAAATCTGACGTCATAAGTCTGTAGGAGATAGATTTCATTTTTCTTATATAATCTTGGTACATGGCTATAAGCCGTAGTCCACCCTATACAATTAATTTCATTACTGTAAGTTATTTAGTCTCTGCTATGTTTCCCAGACTCTTCGTCAGTCGTTCTTATTTGCCGATGCTACTTGCTTCTTTGATCTCAATTGTTGACCTCAATCGAGGGTAAAGTACTGAGAGTCACAGAACAACATGACAATGGTACAGTTCTGGTTTGGATGAAAATAAGGAATAATAGTCTAAAAAAGTACACATGAATGCATCAATTGCACATAGTTTATGAATTTTTATCAGTTGCTTGATACAACATCTATTGAAATTCCATTTACTTTCATAAAATGTTCTATTCACTCTCCGCATCGGAAGGAGGGGCAGTTAAGGCAAAATGACCTTCACACTCATCCCCACACACTCAAACACAAACATAATAATAACACAATCATAAATACTCATCAGTAATTTGAGTGTTTAAACGTTTGTTAATCATTGTAAATACCATTTGATTAATGGTGAGAGTGTCTATGTCCCTTGATTGGCTGTTGATAATGTGTTGATTGGCAGTTTTTGGATTGTTTCGTTGGTTTCATTGAAGCTGTTACTGTTCAACCCGCAACACATTCCACAATATTTCCCATGCCGAACTTCGTCTCCGCACGTCGTTTCACCGATAGGTCAACTTAGGACAATTTAATCACGCCCGGTCACCACACAACAACTCTAATTCATCAGTTTAGACCTATTTAGGGCCTATTTTTTTATTCTCTACCTAATATTGGACATTGTTATTTAGTATTTCATGTTGATACTTTGTTTGGACACATTTGTTGCGTTACATGACGTGTCCTAATTAGTGTTCTTCTGGAGGTTTCTGGGAGTGATTCTTGGCTAAAACTAGATAGCTGTGGTGTGATTCTACGATGACGTGCAGGCACCTGTTGATCCAGTTGCCCACTATATGAACCTATATGACCATAATGAAACTATGTGGTTGCTGTTAGCGGTAAAAGACTTGCGTACATTACCCCAATCTCAATGATCTCCGCAGCTGCGAGTCTAGACCGCGATGCAACGTGGCACAAGAATGCCTATTAACCACATGCCACGAAAAAGCTCAAACTATCTCTAATGTAAGGGACACTCGTATTTCCCATCCCATCAAAAAAATTTGCTCAATATCAATCGTGTTTTATTCCAGTATCGCTGATGGGGTACTAACCGGGTTTATCTTTCCAACTAGGAAAAACCGACGCCTGGTTACCTTACGCCAATTCCAATCAAATACCAAGCCTCAACTAAAGGTGTTTAATTTAAAAGACAACCATCTTTAGAAATTGAATTAGAAGGGGAACTGTAAGCTAAAGAGCCGAGGATTCTTGCATCAATAGTTGACTCGCTGCTGGCAAAAATGGGCTAATTGTACATTAAAGGAATCGGGCGTCATGACAAATATAGTTCTCTTTCCTATTTTCTGTTATCCTTTTGTTAATTCATTTGGGTAGTCAGAGAGCTTATGGCTTCCGATGGAACAAATGAAAAGAGGAATTAGCATTAAATAAAATCAGAAGAAAATCCGACCGGATAAATAATTGGATTAGGCTATTGCCAGTGTTTTAATGCGTCTGTTGTTAATAAACATTCATCTGCTGGAGTAAATTCATAATGATATTTTGGTGTAGTTCTGTGCAAGGTCGATCACTGCACATTGTTTTTTTTTTGAACAACGTTATCAGATTGTTTTCCCTCCGGTTTGTTTGTTATCATATTGTTTTCCCTCCGGTTTGTTTGTTTCCCTCCGGTTTGTTTTCCTGTAATTACTTCTCATTCTCATTTTCGCATCTAGCATACGTTTGTTCGTTAAAAGTTGTCCACTTCCCACTATCCATTATATTTGCGATATATCGTACGTAGACAGACTACGCAAACTCCACCTTGATCCGCTAAAGAAGCGTCGATTCAGAGGTGGCATGATCGAAGTGTGGAAGATTATGAGGGGTGAGGAAAACGTCGACCGAGAGAGCCTTTTCACTCTAAATGCAAACGGAGTGACCAACAATATTGGATACAAAATCGTTGGGGAGCGTATCTCAATCGACATCACGCGCAATTTTTTCCCGTATAGAGTTGTCGAAGAATGGAGCAAACTTCCAACAAAAGTTGAAAACAGCGACACAATCGAAACATTCAAAAAACGGGTCGACAAATTCTACCAGAATCGCCGATGAATAGCTTCTGGTTCGTCTCGCTCACCAGCATTTTCTTAAAAAATATGTATCCGGCATTGACACCCGCACGGTAAAATAGTGCCCGGCATTGGTATCATAGAACGGTGAACATGGTGGCGGTCATTGCTATCCGCTCGTTGCAAAACTGTGCCCAGCAAGGGCCCCAGACTGAATTGTTTTAACGAGGAATGAAATTGAGGCATCGTGGGTAGATGGGTTTCTCTTCAGTTGTTTTGAGTAATAAAGTTAAATGTCATTTCCCACTACAATCTTTCCCTCTCTTGATATTTTAATACAGAAAATACAGAGACACATGATGCACTCATAGACTATCTACTTCAGAACTAATCTTACTATCAAAAAGGAAATCTTGCTTTTTCCAAAAGGCAAGTGCAGAAGCTTTTTCCGTTAGCTCAATTTACTATAGCTAATCGATTAAACTGTCCCTGACACTTTCCTTCGCATAAAGAGTACCCCCTTCCTGAACATACAATCCCCATTGCAGGAGCTCTATTCATCAAGGCAGGTGATAACGCATCACCTTCATAGCAAGGAAGGCCCTCGTGGCATGGATTATTACAACCTGTGCTCAGGGCGATCACCCATACTTGCATATCAGCCGACACATATAACACACTTGTTATATCTTGCTAATTTGCACATCACGGGATTAAAGATGATGAGTGGAAACTCCTCACCGCATCAAAGGCACAACCACGCGAGACGCAGCTAGGGGTCCGTGATACAACTGGCGATAAAGATTGAAGGTACTTACTACTCACAACAAAAATCAGCGACCATTACACCAAAGGCAGCACGTTTCAACATGACCTTTGATGGTAAAGTCGAGGTTATGAAACCAGGACTCAATTCCTCAGTGACCTTAGTATGCTAAGTAGCTAAACAGAGGACAACAGCTCCTTCATAAAGAATATCATTCTGCTTATAATTCCAACTCCAGTGTAGTATGGCATCCCAGCAAATCTCGTCGAAACGGTTGCAAAAATTGTAAAATCGACAGACCGAGCACTGCAGGAATTCAAAGAGCTTAATGGCACCTGTTAACAGATTGTGCAGCCCAGCTTCCGACTGAAGCTTACATATGATAGGCAGATTAGCTAACGTCATATTGAAGCTTACAAATGGTCGAATCAATTGTCCAGCGTCCAATAACTGCTTGAAACTGGTAGGTCCAGTTGCCTAGCGTTCAAGAGCGGCTTACAGATGGTCGGCGCAGTAGCCTAGAAGAGTTCAATCTCGGGAAATAAATGGTCAACTGAGTGGGCCAGCTACAAAATATCGATCTACAAATGATGGATCTAGTTGCCAAGCGTCCAACTTCAGCACGTTATCTAATGGATCGTAAACAAATGAACAAAAGCCCTAGGTAAACTGTTTGGATATTAGAGGGCGTTTGGGTGGCATTCATCACCTCGCAAGGGATTCAAAATGGAAGGTCAGCCTTGACCCGTTAATAATAACCACTATTCAAAAATAGACTGAAATTTTATGAAATTTGTCTCTGAAATGTTATTTCAAGGTGTTAGCAGGCTTATCTATAAGATTTGGAAGAACAAACTAGTAAATAATATGACAGGAAAAATGAAAATGAATACATAATAGCATACACATAATTTAACCTATTGCCGGGATGAAAATATGTAAACTAATAGCGGATGATTTATACGTATGAATATTTGTTTATGGCTCTGGTACAGATATCCTAGATGACGTTCATATAGTTTACAAAAATCACTTGCGCTGATATACCCGTCCGGTCCTTTATTTAGTTTCTGCTCCGTTTACTAGTAATCAATATGCTACATAAAACTCTGCATCATTCAATAAGAAGATTGTTCCAATTGGGGTGCAGCTAACTTTTTCATATCCACTTGTGATGTAGATTTCTTGAACTAATTTCTCTGTTAGATAAACTATCGACATATGATTAAAACTCATTGATACAAAACCTATCACTGCAATAATTCGATATTCGACGAAGTTAGTTAAAACAATCTGCCAACCAACTGTCCTAAACTTAATTTTCTGTTTTCGACTCGAAATACTATCAACTAACTGACGGTGATGGTAAGGTAAGATTGTTCCAAATATCTTCAACAGTTATTGTTGTTTTTATGACAATAATTAGTCAAAAGATTGTTAATGTCCCTCTTCTTTCCATTCCGTGTTCTACGATCAATATGTTGATGATACTTTTATCCTTTTCAGCGACAGATCCCTTGTCCCATTATTGTTAGATTACCTAAATGGAAAAAATGTCTAAATAAAGTTTACCAAGGAATTTGAAGGGATAAAAGAATTGTCTCTCTTAGATTGCTTGGTTTTGTGAGACGATAAAAGCCTCAGTTGTTCGTATTTTAGAACGCAGACTTAAACTGGGTTGTGTTTGTATTTTTATGGCTTCTGTGCTTGTAATGTCAGTTCAAACAAAGTTATTTTCCATGGTGAGTTTGTGTTCCAGAAAAATGTCTTAAAATTTCGTTTATACTTGGTATTCTATTGATAGTGGAATTTTTATTTTTTCCTCCAAAGTTTAAGATCCGCCAACAATTGAATTTTTTAAATTTGATTTAGAAAAGTTGCTATCCCAATATTTTACAGCTGTCCATTTCAATAAAATTATTGTAAGTAAATTTTTCCAATAGAAAGACAAACTTCCATCACTCTTTGGTTAATAGTTACAGTCGAGCGCAGTGTGCATCTCCGTATGTCGGCACAACCACACGCAGTTGCGACCAAGAGTTTTGAATTATGCCCGAAAAAAGTCGTACCGGCTCATTGCTTGTCCACTCAGGCGTACAAGTCAGTCAGCACGCTGGACAGTGCGACGCTAGGGTAACTCTTGCACATCAGATCAGGCGTACAAGTCAGTCACACGCTGGACAGTGAACCGCTAGGGTAACTTGCACAACAGATTATCTAGTATTCGTGAAATTTCCACAAAATTGTAAAACGACTTTCGCCTTCCCGAATTATTTGTTGATTCAAAACTCAAGCCTCGTCTAAACGAAACCAATAATTCACATCCCTCGTTCCAGTTTATTTAATTTCTCATTTTTTGTTTCATAGACAATTATTTACCTCTTAAACTTTTAAGATTGATTTTATTTTAAAATCATGTTTCAATTCAAACATCCCATATATAATCCTGGTCCAATTGTATCATTTCGAAGGTAGACCAGGTCCTGTAGGAAATGTTTCAAGCAGCTCGGCCCTTGCTTGCATATATTTTATGATTGCAGAAGACTGTTGACAATGAACAGGAGCTGGACTCGAAACTCTTCCGCTATCTTTTGTCTTACTACATACCAAATTAGGTAAGAAGAAGTTATTTCTTGCAGTATTCACTCATTCACGAATGTTAGAAAATTTGTTCTTGGTATAACAATTTTTACGTTATTTTCCTCGAGTTCTCTTCATTTCACTTATCAACTAAACTATTCTACAGTCACATGGACTGAATACAATAAATCCAACTTTGTAGATGACCACACATCTGCATAAGACATGATACGCTGCTTGCCGATTTGTTTGACGGATTAAATGCAGGAAGTCAATGTTATTGGAGTTGTGAAATCATGTTATGAGTTAACACCGCCACAGCGCTTTAGCCATTAAAGTTTTTCATCTGATTGTTACCCTTGATGCATCTGAAATTAATTTCTCCTGAAAAATATACAATATATGCGGTATGATCCGTTATCATAAGGATGGTTGGTGATAAGCAATTATCAGGGATATAAACTAGATAGATGGTTACTATTATATCATGGTAGTCGGGCCAAAGGTGGGTTACATTGTTCCTGAATATAAATGCGATCAGACATGTGAACGAACTGCCAATACACAGTGAGATAAGGGAACAAGGCAACTGGCGAAAATGTTGCCTTCCATTATTCCTATTCCTGCAGTCTCCTTTTGGTGACAAAAGGAGAGTGAAGTTACGCAATTGAAAGATTTACTGAAAGCCATGTTGATTGTTGATTTATGAGTTATTATCATAAGGATATTTTTCTAAAACTTCGCATTTGACGAGCAGGACTGATATTGGCCGCTTATTATTTTTTAATTCTTTTTTTTAATTGAACCAATGTAGCGATTTTGAGTGCATGACAAAAAATTCTCCGCTGAAGTGTTTTACTGACGGTTTGGGTGAAGGGAGCTAGAAAAAAAGCGAAGAGATTTCTGTAATTACATTGGTTAAGATGTTTGTTATCCCAGCTGTTTCTCCTACTATTTTGAAAGCCGTATATGATTGCTTTCATTTGGTTCTGGTCCAATGGTTCAAAGGTTGACTGTTCGATGATTGCATTCTCTAATTAAAGATGAAACTGCTATAAATAGATTCACTCAGACTATCAGGAAAACAATTGAAATAAATATTGAAACCATTTGAAATTGTTGGCGGATATGTGATGACCTCAACATTATTAATAATTAGATTGTAATTACTCTGGAATCATCTTTTCCAACGAGGATACCAATGATTTTCTAGAATTTTTTTCCTTGAGAGAGCTCAACACGACTTTGAATACGATTTTCACGAGCAATTGATGTCAGCTTAGTGAAAACATTTTTGCAACGTGAATATTCATTTTTATTCGCGAAGAGAAAGCTTTTGAATTTACGCAAGTGTTTTTTTACGATAATTCAATCCGGTGTCATCTTAGCTTGTTGTTGATGAAGCTCGTTTGTTATAAGTGGGAAATGCGCCTCGAAGAGCTTAGTTCTTAGCGCCTCATTGAAGATTTGATTGCTACCGATGCCATATTTAAAATTGATAATTACAACCGAGTTACGGTATTCTTGAGGATTTGGTCTCAGCAAATTTAAAAATGGTAATGATCGGAAACAACTGACATGATCCCAGTCGGGTGAGTTAAGCAACCAACATCGGAATGAATTTGATATTCCTGAGTGTCGTCAAATTTGACACTCAGGGATATCAATTGTTATTTTCACTGTCGTGATTTGCACGATAAAATAAATGTGCATTGCAAAGTACTGGTTATAAACATAGCTTTGCTATGTTTATATCGAAGTACTGGAGGTTGTTCGTTTATTTGCAAGTATGATGCATGTATGTTGTGTTTCAATCAAATCCTGACTCAAAAAATATAATGCTTTTAGTACACGCACAAATGTATAATATGTGATGACACATAAGTGAGAATGTTTGAAAATGGATGTTGTTGATGAATTTTTTACAGCCCTATTCAAAAGCACGTTACAAATAATATGCTCAACCGTATGCAACAGTTGTTTCTATCGAGTAAGAAACTCAATGCAACTGGTTGGGAGGATGGTGGATGATACACTTGATCTAAGAAGATTCCATTTACCACTGAAAGATTTTCACAAATAGGAAATGTTTCAGTGATCACCAATACAGTCATTACTAATAGCAAGATGAGACAGAATGATGTCGGTAGGGACTGGGCCACTCTCAACTGTTGTTCCTCGTACTGGAATATTTTGAGATGGGCACACTCGACCGACTTTGTACAATCCTCGCCGATCAGCCGGGCTGGTGATGCCAGCCCAGAGAGGTCGTTGTCTGTCAGACTCTGTTTGAATTATTAACGAAGGTTTCTATTTGTTCATCCCTACAACTCAATTATTCATCATCATGAAGTTTTTAATTCAAACTTTTTATTCACGATAATTAGAACTCGTGTCCAGTCTTTGCCCAAGGCTAGAGTATACTAAACATTTTCCGGCAACGAACATTGTTGTGTAAACCTTTTAACAAACACCGCTGGAGGGCTCAACAGAGGTTACTGCATTTGTCAAATCACAAAACAAGTCGATGGTCCATTGTTGTTGATTCTTATGGAACAATCTGAGTACCAATACAATGGAGTACAATTTATTGCAGCTATTCTCGAATAGCTGTGTTCTGTGGTGGTTCGGGCACATAGTGAGGATGAATGATGGGAGATTGTGGAAAAAAAGTGATGAAAACGGATGTTATTGAACCTAGGCCTAGAAGTAGAGCGAAGTTAAATTAGATAGATCGCGTCAAGCAGGCGTTAGGGGGAAGAGACGTCAGTGTGGGGGTAACGAGCGACGGTGCAATAGATAGGCGTGAGTGGTGAATGGTACTGAATAGTTGAGATTATCGCAGCCCTAATGTGCTTTCTCGTCCATGACGTCACGTCGAAAAAGTGGATGAACGAGGGTGGAAGAGGACCCTTTAATTAAGACACAGTAAAGTTAAAAGAGTAAACGTGGCCAGGACCGTCTGCTGACAGTCCTCGTACCGTACTTCTGATCCGAGTTGTGTCCTGCGTGGTCTGGTCCCGTCTGGGCCCTTTATCGTCAAAGGGAGAAGTTTGTTAGCGTTTGGGTGTATGAGTGTAGTTTGCGGTGCGCCTTGCCGTCGGCCATCCCCATTTCTGGGATACTGGGCCTAGTGTATGAATCAATGACTATCACAAAAAAAAGTAGAAAGAACTCACCAGGAGGATTGAATGAATTTTTCGCAGAGTATTCTCATGTTTGTGCCAATTCTTAAGATAAAAAATCACTTTATCCTGTCGTCATCTATTGGTAAGAATTTTTTTCCCCTAATTGAACCTATCGTAACCTAGGAACTCACTCACACGGTATCATCACCCGGAGAGTATGTTCAGCCCACATCAATGTTCTTATATATCGTCAACTCCGCCTGTCGTATAACAAGTAATTTCTAGTTAAACTAGCATTTAATTTATCCGTATTTCGTGTGCTGTGCAGTGACTGCACTGTCTAATTCCAGAAAAAAAACATGAGGTGTCTTTAATTTAGTAACACGAAATGGTAGAGAATCTTTGGTTTGACCGGGCAGCCAGGATCGTATGCAGACTGCGATGACCGCTCCACTCGAGCTTATGTTACAGATTCTAGGTGTCTTGGAGTGGCCAAATAGAAGAGGTTGATTAAGAGACGTGACATCTATGAGGAGCGTGTACGAGACGGGGGAATATGTAGTCAGATGGGGCGAATTTTAAAGTGTGAGGTATGCATGTTGTAAGCTAGAGCTACCATGTGAGTTATGAGATGGTTAGTATGCGAGTTGTAAGCTAGAGCTACCATGTGAGTTATGAGATGGTTGGTATGCGAGCTGTAAGCTTGAGCGACCATGTGAGTTATGAGATGGTTGTTATGCGAGTTGTAAGCTTGAGCTACCATGTGAGTTATGAGATCGTTGGTATGCGAGTTTTAAGCTAAAGCAACCATGTGAGTTATGAGATGGTTGGTATGCGAGTTGTAAGCTAGAGCTACCATGTGAGTTATGAGATGGTTGGTATGCGAGTTGTAAGCTAGAGCTACCATGTGAGTTATGAAAGGGTTGGTATACGAGTTGTAAGCTAGAGCTACCATGTAATCACTCAGAGATTTATGAAGAGTGATTATCGAATCGAACAAAAAATA
>SDVV010029105.1:0-11865 GCA_016164225.1 Gammarus roeselii
GGGGGAGCAGAGGTTCCAGGATTCAGAGGGGCCTCTATAGGGTCCCACAGTTTCTCAAAAGGCTCCCAAAGGGTCTCAAGGGAGTCCGAAAGGGCCCCAGAAAGATCCAAGTGGACCACCCCAAATCCACCCGGTCTCCCAAGTCCCCCGGGCTCCCGAAACCCCGGGTCCTCGAGTCCCGCGGATCCCACGAGTACCTCCTCTCCCTGGGTCACCTTCTCTCAACCAACCTCGTTACATATAATAATAATGATAACAAATTTAAAATTCATCACCATGAAAAAAGGGCAGAGAAAAATAATAGAGCCCAAGCAAGAAGAAATAATAAAATACTCAAATAAAGTGTTAATGATCTATAAAATGAATAAGCATCCATCCACCCCAACCGGCGTACTGTAACCCTCCATGTGACCGTCCAACCCTGCCACCCTCATTGTGAGAAAGAAATAGCTGAATATCGATACGTTGATACATAATGAACGCCTTTTTTTAAATTTGATATAAGCCTCATTTCAACCGGAGCCTCAACATGAGTCATAACAGGCTCCCATGTAGGGCTCGCCGATCATGGATTCCAGTAGGCTCGCACGCCTCGGCATGCGAGAAAAACAACGTTGTTAAAGTTAGAACATTTTGAAAATTTCAGTCGTGTCAGACGCACGCTGGTGCGCACAAGAAAAATGTTCAGACAAATCGGATCTGCGCTTTCATTCATTTAGAAAGAACTTCAAGAGTAATATGTATGCAGACAGCAACGCAATGTTTACAGCTACGCGGTCTAGTTGTTTTGGTACAATTTATTTATTCAGGTAAGATAAGGACTCAGACGAAGCGAAATGAATCCCTGCCTCAAACCACTCAGAACCTCATGAGTAATATGAACACACGCCAGTGCGCACAGATAGTATCGTCGAAATTGGCACAAGGTTTACGGCTACACGGACAAAGTCAGCTCCGACAGCAACGCAACACAATGTTTACAGCTACGCGGTCTAGTTTATTTGTAGTACAATCTATCTATTCAGGTAAGATAATGACTCAGACGAAATGAAATCCCGCCTCCAACCCCTCAGAACCTCAAAAGTAATATGTCCGCACGCCAGTGCGCACAGATAGTATCGTCAAAATTGGTACTATGTCTACGGCTTTACGGATCAGATCAACTTCAACCGCAACGCACCACAAGGTTTATAGTTACGCAGTGAAGGTCAACAACAGAAATTACATATGGTCCGCGCTCGCGCGAGCAAGCACGGACTGAAAAAACACATTCACAAAATTACCAACAGGAACTCTCGCACAAGTACACTAACATTACTTTATTAAATTGTGGATCGTGAAGAGGAAAGAAAGGGCAGGTTCATCATGGGCTGAAAAACTGCTCAGATTATCGTCATCATACTTATTGTTTAGGGGGATGGGGTGGGAGGCAGAGGTTCCTACGGGTTCAAGAGGAGCGTGATAGGTCACGGAGGGTAACCCAAGTCCTCAGGGTCTAACGAGCTTCCCGGGTCCCTCGAGTTCCCTCGTCTTAGCTCATCTGGGCTTGTCTGGACTTATTTCGACCAGTCTCGACTCGTCGCGCCCAACTCGACTCGTCTCGACATGTTTCGACTGATCTCGACGCACCTCGACCAGCCTTGACGCGGCTCTCCCCCTCTGCGCCGGTAATCCTGGCGACTGTAATAACTAATTTTTCTACTCAAGCATGATGAGCGACTTTGTCTCTATGATTGCTTAACCTTGTCACCCTTCAGCTTTGGTGGAAACAGCTGTACGTCTATGCGTAGCGACATACTGGGCGGCGGCTCCTTTTCGCTGTGACCGCCTAACCACGCTGCCCTCCAGCTTAGGAAGATACAGGGCAGCGGGGCAGCGGCTCCTCCTCTGGGACCGCCTTACCATGATACCCTCCAGCCTACTGTAAGTCTACACATAAATACAGTAGCCCCTCCTACTGGATGACGCCGTCCTTCTTGTGGTGCGAGGGCGCATGTCGAGCCAGCACCAGCTGATAGTGAGTCTCGAAGCCGCAGATTCGGCACGCGTATAGATCAGCTGAGGATAGTAGCGAGCTGCTGATGAGGCTGCTGCCCGAGGAAGACAAACTAATGGCCGCCTGGTTCGTCGAGCTGCTACTAGTAGTTGGGGTGATAGAAGTGCTACTAGTCGTAGGGTCCATAGAACTGTTACTAGTAGTTAGGGTGGTAGAAGAGGTGATACTAGTCGTAGGGTCCACAGAACTACTTGTAGTAGTTGGGGAGGTAGAAGGAGTGCTACTAGTCGTACGGTCCATAGAACTGTTACAAGTAGTTAGGGTGGTAGAAGAAGTGCTACTAGTCATTGGGTCCACAGAATTTTTACTTGTAGTTAGGGTGATAGAAGAAGTGCTACTAGTCGTAGGATTTATTGAACTGTTACTAGTAGAAGGAGTGTTACTAGTCGAAGGGTCGTTAGACTTGGTACTTGTCGCAAGATCCGAAAAAGTATTCGTGGGAACCATAGAACTGTTGACGGTCACCGAGATCATCGAACTATTAGCCGTTAGGTCTGCAGAAGTGCCATAAGCTGCTGAAATATAGGAACTGCTATCGTTTGCAGATGTATTGTCAATGATGCCAGGATTACCACAAGTATTATTATTACATACATTATTAGTGCTGGTGAAGGTATTAGAACAGTCACCATTGCCAGAATCATTGTCTTTAGGTGATGGTGCATTATTGTTGTTCAGACCATTATGGTCATGGCCGTTCGGTTCACCATTATTGGGGGCTGCTAGAGCCGTGTCGTCACCACTAATACCACCACTCACGCCTTCATAGATAGAATTAATTTCACCCTTACTTTCTTGACCGCATATTTGAATTTCACAATCTTTTGCTTTGCTACAATCATTGTCTTCACAATTTCCCAAGTTATCTGATGCACAAGGCATTGTTCTATTTTCTAAAAGAAGAGGAAGAGGATCATCGCTCACGATTGCTATGGTAGCACCTTGTTGCCCGACAGCAGCAGCGGCAGCAGCAGTATCACCACTTGATACCGGCTCTCTGCCACCGGCAGCGATCAAACCGTCTGCAACAAATAACGAGTTTGAAGCCTCTTCCATTTTAAATGAGGCTGCACTGTTTTGGCAACCATCACCGTTTGAACCATTTGACACCTCCTGTTTTGCATTAACACTTTCTCCACTTGTGCTTGCTCCTAATGCAGATCTTTCATTGGACTCAGCACCAAAGTTATTTCCATTCGAGCCGCATGAGGTGTTCGTTGCGTTACAATTGGAAGTCTGAACATTATCAGACACAGTGCTTGATACTGCGGCGGGCTCCTCGTCCCTTTCAGCGATACCTGCTCCATCAGAGTCACAAACAAGGTGCAAGGGAACTGAATTGAATGTATCAACATTCCCAAAAGTAACTTGTGGTGTTAGCATACCATCATTTTCATATTCATGCTCTTCATGACCAGGATTTTCAGAAACGTCAACAGATTCTTCCACATGTTGCGTTTCTATTTGCACTGTTAAACCATCTAGATCTTTATTTAGTGCCAACTCGACTCGACAGTCATCAACGCTGGGCTCTTTGCAGGACGGAGCCGTCACATCACCACCGCCTGTCGCAGCTTGAGACCGCATCATCTTCAGGCCCGCACCTAGCGTGTAGTCGATGATATCTTCAACAGTACAAGGCTCACCCAGACTGGACACCGCAGGTATCAGTTTGCTCCCAAGACCGTACGGGGGCCGTCCACTACGAGTACGACCGCCATAGTAGCCACGACCACGGTTGTAGTAGTCGCGAGGTTTGCGGTTTTTCCTCGAAGCTGACGAAGCAGCGTTTGAGCTTCTTGTGGCGTTCCAACCACCCAAAGGAGACCCTAGAAGGTTTCGAGTCTTATCACTGATGGCGTAGTTGACACTGTACTTGGACGTGTGGGTCTTGCTCACATACACGCTGCTATCCACGACGCCTCCTTCAGGAGTAGTGTCAGGGCTTGTCAAATGGGGTAAATCCAATCTCTTTTTCTTCACTTGGGAGCTCTTACGATCCTCTTCATCGTCGTCTTCGTTAGAGCTCAGCGTCAGAATGTTGCTGTCAGTGTTACTACTGATATCAGCAAGGTTTACAAAATTATTGTTGCCTTGGTCACTGCTGCTGAGTGGCTCGAAGCAAGACGCGTCAATGCCAGCAGCGTCGTCGTTATGCCCAACATTGCTTTCTGACACCTGATAAATAAACACAAAAATTATACATATGAAGTTCAATCAGCTCACTAAGTGACACATTACGAAAATTTTGCAGAGAATGGTTCTAGCTAAAATTGATACCCATATCGCACTTCCCACTACACAACACTCCACAACCACACTCCCGGCCAACCTCAAACAGACCATTACCAAAATACTGAATGAAAAGAAGCCAGCCCGACGCATCCTGGTATGCGCTATTGACGTTAGTAAGACCTTTGACACAGTTCCAAGACACGTTCTCATATCAAAATACTCAACACGTACATCCATACAAGCTACTAGGAGTGGTTATCTATTTTGCCCTCTGGTAGACATGCACACTTTTAAACCCAACCCACTTTTTTTTTTGGGGGGGGGGGGCAATTTTTATTTATAATAATTCGGTTTTATTGGAAAAATTGAATTTAAATTATGAAAAGATCTTCCTTTTACAGCCAAATAGTTAAGGGGCCAGCCTGTCGGCCATGGAGACTGGCTTTTACAAAGTTACAGGAATATTTGATTGTTATAATTTCGCAATTTGAGATATAATTATTAATTCCCGAATGGGTTTTCAATTTCTTGATTATTTAATATCAAATATAAATAATTAGAGATTCCAAATTTCCTATAGCTTTCAATTTCTTGATTATTTAATATCAAATATAAATAATTAGAGATTCCAAATTTCCTATAGCTACTAGCCTACTGTAGCCGGGGCGTAAAATCTTGCTAACGTAACCACTGCGTGTCGTAGAAGGCGACTAAAAGGGCGCCCGGTAGCCGGAAGTAGAATCGTGCTACCGTAACCCCTGCGTGTCGTAAAAGGCCACTAAAAGGGGCGGAGCAGAGGGGCTAGGAATCCCGTTCTCTGTAGAACCCTTCCTCAAAGACGGCAAGACGAGCAGGGGGAGAAGAAGCCCACGCCTCTCCGAACCCTATTGTTAGGGTCGCAGAATGTGCTTGGCTGTAGTACGAATGAAGTAAAGAGGAGAGAGGAGAGAGATTGGCGAGAAGTTTGTGAGAAGGAAGTTTGATGTGTTGGCGCTGAGTGGGACGAAGTTGAAAGGTAAGGGCAAATGTGAATTTGGTGTGGTAAGTGGAAGAAAGTCTGGAGTGGAGGAAGGCTGGTCATGAGAAGGTGTGGTGTTGATATTAAGTGATCGGTTGGCAAGTAGCGTTATGGAGTGGGAAGGAGGTGCTCGCAAGATTGATGTGGGTGTAAGTTAAGTTAGGCGTAGAAAGGTGGGTATTTGTGAGTGCATACGGTCCGGGTAGCAAGAGGAGTGAAGAGGAGAGGGCGCAATTTTGGACTGACCTGAGTGAGTGCATTGAGTTTTTTAGGTCAATTCAATGTGGTTGTAATGGGTGACCTTAATGCAAGAGTTGGAGATGTTGTGGTGGAGAATGTGATAGGAAGCTATGGTGTTCCCGGTAGAAATGGCAGTATGGAGCAGGAGTTGGTGGTCAGGAATAGTTTGTTTAAGAAGCGAGATATCCACAAGTACACATAGGTAAGGATGGCCCGTGGAGAGGTGGTGGATTATGTGCTGATTTCGAGGAAAGCGGTGGGGAGGCTGTTGGATGTGCGGGTGTTGAGAGGGGAGGGTGGAGGAGTGCTTAACCATCTGCTGGTTGAAGGTAGATTAAGAGTGGAGCAGAGGTGAAAGGGAAACGAAAGAGTAGGAGGACAAAGAGAGGTAGTGAAAGTGAGTGGACTGAATGTGAGAAGCAGAGCTGAGGATTTCCAGCAGGCGTTGAGGGAGGAATGTGACAACGTGAGAGGACAGGACCTGAGAGATGTGGAAGAATGGGAGAAGTTAAGAGATGCGTTGCTGAGATGTGCAAAGAAAGTGTGTGGTATGCGCCGTGTGAGCGGATGCAGAAGGAAGGGTTGTGAGTGGGGAACTAGGAGGTGTTGCAGGTGAAGAGGGTGGTGGCCTATAAAAGATATAAAGACTCAAGAAACGCAGTGAAGTGGATGGTGAGGTGAGCTAAAAGGGACGCTGATGCCAAGTGGTGCAGACGGTTGCGCCAGAATTTCGAGAACAAAAAGATGTTCTGGAAAGAGGTGAGAAATGGAGAGGCCAGAAAGGAGGAGGTGGTGAAAGATGAAAACAGCCAGTTGTTGTAGGAAAGTGGTGATGTACGGAAGAGGTGGGCCGAGTATTTTGATGAGTTGTTGGATGTCGAGGATGACAGAGAGGCTGACATTGTTGCTGTGGGTGGTGGTCCTCGGATGCCAGTTTAGGGAGAAAGACTTGTTGCGGACATTACCAGGGAAGAGGTGCCAGAGGCGGTGGAGGTGATGAAAGCAGGGAAAGCCCCTGGTTCGGATGGGGTTGCGACCAAGTGCCTGAATAAGGGTGGAACAACGATTGTTGAATGGTTGGTGAGGCTTCTGAACTTGTGTTTTGTGGCAGTCGTGGTACTTGATTGCGTGGCGCAGTGCTTGCATTGTTCCGCTGTATAAGGGCAAAGGAGATAAAAATGAATGCTGCAACTCGAGAGGTATCAGTCTGTTATGTGTGGTTGGTAAGTTGTACAGGAGAGTGCTGATCAAAAGGATTAGAGACTGTACGGGCTGCGCAATTGGGGTGGAACAGTGTGGCTGTAGGAGTGGTAGAGGGTGTACCGATCAGATTTTTGCATTGAGACAGGTCTGTGATAAGTACCTTGCAAAGAGAAAAGATGTGTTCGGGGCCTTCATGGATCTGGAAAAGGCATACGACAGGATTGACATGGAAGCATTGTGGAGAGTGTTGCGTTTGTATGGAGTGGACGGAAATCTGTTGAAAGCGGTGCAGAGTTTCTATGTTGGCAGCCGAGCATGTGTCATAGTGGGAAGTGAGGCGAGTGATTGGCTCGCGGTGAAAGTGGGTCTGAGACAAGGCTGCGTTACGTCTTACTGGCTGTTGAGCCAGTTGCTATTTGTGGATGATATGGCGCTGGTGGCGGATTCAGGGGAAACGCTATGTAGGCTAGTGTCCGAGTTTAGTAGAGTGTCTGTGAGGAGGAAGCTCCGAGTAAACGTTGGTAAAAGTAAAGTAACAAGATGCTGGAGGACTGTGGATGTAAGCAAAATTAGTGTCCACCTAAATGGAGAGCTGTTGGAGGAAGTTCAGTGTTTTAAGTATCTGGGCTCTCATGTGGTGGTGACGGAACTAGTGGAAACTGAAGTGGAAGCGCGAGTGAAGAAGGGATGTTAAGTGTTTGGTGCACTGAAGAATGTAATGAGCTGTAGTTTGTTGGGGATGGAAGCAAAAAGTATGATGGTGTTGTTGTTCCAACGGTGCTCTATATAGCTGAGACTTGAAGGATAAGAGCAGAGGAGAGAAAAAAGTTGAATGTTTTCGAGATGAAATGTTTGAGGAGCATGGCTGGAGTAACGCTGAGAGACCGGATCGCCAACGACGTGGTTCGAATCAGAACGAGTATGGTGGAGAAGTTGGAGGAGAGTGGATTCGCGTGTTCTGAGATTGTTCGGCCACATGGTGAAGATGGATAAAGGCGGAGGCGAGTGGTCGCAGGCCTAGAGGTAGACCGAAGTTTGGGTGGATGGATGGTGTGAAGCAGGTGTTGGGAAGGAGATAATTGAATGTGGAATTGGCGAGAGAGCGAGCAATGAACAGGTGTGAGTGGAGAAAGGTCGTGAATAGTTGATTTTCGACGCTGCTTTGATGTGCTTTCTTACCCATAGCATCACTTTGTCGAGATGGTCGTGGGTGGGGGCAGCCATCATGATGCGGCGGGGGTAAACCAGTGAGAGCTGTCGGGCCCAGCTGCTGACAACGGATCCTCGGACCGTAAGTGGGCGTGTCTTGCCGTCGGCCACCCTTCTTTCTGGGTGATTTGGCCTATTGTCTGTATCTGTACTAGCCTACTAGGTGTAGCATATTAGGTATAAACCACATGATGCATAATGATTAATGATACTAAATTAATTTATGAACTCAATATGTTTATTTCTTCTCCTCATTTCACAAACTTTCCTATTTGTTTGTAAATTGTATACAAATCAATAAATACCGGCACAGTTTCACTTGATTTTCAATTTTTATGTGTTTTTTTAAAGTGGTTTAATAAGTTTGTTTTGGGTGGGTTGTGGGCAGTGCCATCCCTGCCAAGTGGTGTCCGGCCGGGTTCCGTCTTCTCACCTTCACTCTTCGACGGCTTCGAGCACAACCTGCCAACACCAACACAACCCAACACCCACATCAGCTTACACGCGGATGACCTTACAATCACACAGCGCGGCAAACACGGGGCCGTAACAGCACACCTCCAGCAATACCAGAATTCTCGAAGTCTGGTTGCAGGATAACAGCACGAGTGTGCGCGCATGAAAGTTATCCCACATATTGTTAACACCAGACTACAGTAACATCACATCCGCCCTGATGTGACAGGCCTAATACCACGATCCTTTTATTATTATATGGCACAAGAATGACGTTTAAACTTCACAATATCATCAGCACCAAAACCACACCTAGACTGAACGTGATCCGGGCACAACCACAACTAAATTCGGGCGCTCCAACTAATCGAATACAACACCATTCAAACAATTCATCAGACTTAACATTTCCTATGCAGAGTGTTGGGTCCTCTGACCTTGCTACTGCACACATAACCTCCATACAAAGAATACAGTAGTCAACCAGACGCATAGCAACAGACTGTCCGCAGACCGCACATATTCTTCATCTGCGTGGGAAAATCGAGGTCCTCCCTCTCAAACATAATTTCAATGAGAGGAAACAATTTTCAACAAGATAGCGAGCCCAGCCCATTCCTGCCACCACCTACTGAGCCCGTCACACCCACCGAAATATACATAATACACAAACAGCACACTTTGATAATCTTTGCATCCCAATTCCCTATCCTTCGTGGTTGGACAGTCACCCGACGGAGATAAACGCAGAGGAGTTGGGGCTGCCCCGGTGTGACAGGGTTCACCTGTCGAAGCAGAGGTGCGGACACCACACCGCTCTCCATCCATACAATCATAGACTAGGGAACGGCCTTTCCCATGTGTCTGCGGTGCCGGGAGCAGCCGATACAATCAAGCACGTCATGACGTTGTGCTCAATCATTGCACTAGGTAGGCTCAATCATAATAAAGGGGCCTGCACTAGTTGTACCATTCCCAACATGCACATGCTGGCGGGTACCTGGGCTCTTCTTACCCAGCAGGAAGTGCTAGGGTTGAGCTAGAACAACAAATACCTCCATGGGTGGG
This sequence comes from Gammarus roeselii, assembly GCA_016164225.1. Classification (NCBI taxonomy): domain Eukaryota; kingdom Metazoa; phylum Arthropoda; class Malacostraca; order Amphipoda; family Gammaridae; genus Gammarus; species Gammarus roeselii. Next base: position 9,486 of record SDVV010029105.1, read on the forward strand.
GAGCAATATAATGCAGCAAGATCAAGACATCCCGAAGTAAATCTGATATGCAAACAGCTTTACTCATTCCTTGTTTTAAATACTAGAACATTTGTTAATGACTTGATGCAGCGCTGGCTGATGGTTTGACGTTCGGTGCCAGAAGGACATTGACTCTAGTGCACTAGAAAGCCTTGACACTCTAATATAATCTAGTGGAAGGAGAATGACCACTCGTCTCTGTTGCAAGTGATGCTGGTATTTTCCAACAAACAAAAAGAACATTATTGCATAGAATTTTTATATTTCATGCTAATTGTTTGGCATGTCTTTGTTGAAAGGTAACCTGCCCATGCTGACCTGTTTTGCGTGATAAGAAGAGGAGTCCTCGGAGTGCAGAGGGGCCAAGCCGTAGGTCGAGGGCGTTGGACGCTGCCTATTCATGTGGTGGTGTCTGGCAGCTCCCAGCATGCTGGGTGCAACGTCGAATGGGTCAATCTTTACGGTGATGTGCTCAGAGGTTGATAAACTATTGCCACCTTCAAGACGCTCGGGATTAGGACTGCTGTTGTTCATATTGCTACTGCTGTCATTTGTGTTTGTGGTACTTGTAGCATTGTTATAAGTTCGTGGTGTGGACACATTGAAACCATTGTTAGGCAAAGTGTACAACGACGATGATGATTCATTTGAGGTCATGCTATTAATATTGGTCAAAGGGCTAGCAATGGAACCACTGACAGCACAATTTGAGTTGTTATTTGCAGCGGCAGTAGCTGGTCCGACTTCACCGGGAAGGGTTCTTCCAAAATGAGAGCAGCCCACTCGACAGGTTGTGACAGGCCGAGGGATAATTGCCTGACTGGACGGAGCTCCAGAACCAACAACAGCAGTCCTGGTATTAACTATTAGTGACAGAGGTTCCGACTGGAAATTGTTTCCGATATTACTACTACTGTTGCTGTTGCCATACATGGATTGGTTCATATTAATATTCGCGCCCATGAATCCCACAGTAGCTGTAGGAGGCCCACTGAGCTGCTCGATGGAATAATTATTGCAAGGGTCTTTCATCTTTGCAGTGCTGGAGACTGTCGGGGCACCATAATTGTTGGTATGAAAAGGTAAACGATGGTGGTGGTTCATGTTGCCAGCATCCGACACAGTACTGTTAATAGAAGTCCCAACCATGAAAGAATTACTGTCATTATTGTTGCCACTATGCATGCTAATATTATTGAGGCCACCATGCAAACTGTGGGACGAACCATCCGATTTCATTGAACTATTAACAGTCATGAAGGAATGCTTCTTGTAGAAGTCCGTATATGACAAAGTCCTGTTGGTTGTGGCGATGGGGTCAATGGGATTGTACAGATCAAAGTCGTCCTGCTCGGAAGTTGACGTGTGGTTGAATTTGGCATTTGATGGTGATTTGCTATTGTAAAAGCCATTGGGATGGGGTAGAGGAGGACCATGATACTTGTTGATGGAGTATGAACTGCCTTCACTCACAGAGTAACTTTCATCACTTGTGTCATCACTCTCTGTCGACTCATGAGAATTCTTCTTAACAGACTTGCCAGTGAACCATTTTGTGGACCTGGATTTTTTGCTTCCCAAAGTATCAGCAGCAGTTTTCTTTCTTTTCACACCCTTTAAAGTGGCCAAATTGGAATTTTTCTGAGTAATCCCAAGGTTTTTCTGGGAGTTTCTTTTGCCTGAAACGGACCCATTATTTTTAGCACTTTTGTTGTTGCTTGTACCTGCATTACTTTGAGCGCTGCTGCAGGTTAGGTTTTTATTAGAACCATCATTAGCAGCACTAAATCCAACCTGGTTCTTGGTCTGTGACTCAGCATATCTGGCAGTGACATTATTATCTTTAAAGCTTGCTGCAGGATTAGGGAAGATTACATGTCTACCGCCACTCTCAATCACCACATTTCCTGACAAATTTTTTGCTGTACCACTCATCCGACCTTCCAAGTGATCGCTGACATGTTGCTTCAGAAACTCTTCAGACGAGCACACGGCCGTACACAGAGGGCACTCGTACCCCTTATCGGCAAAGTGACAGGCCATGTGGCGGGTAAACACCATGTGGAAGTCCGTGCTGAAGCCACAGTGTCGACACATCAGTTGGTAAGGGCTCGTGGTGAGGAAGTTGAAGGCGAGCAGTTGGTTTGAGGCAGCTTCGGAGAGGGAACAGTTTGAGGGGCTCTGGAACAGATTAGGGGAGACATTAGCCAGGACCTCACTGGTGGACACAACAGAATGAACCTAAATAGGCGACATCAGCTACAACATCAATGGGTTTGATAAGATAGGTGTTTGGTAGCTAGCATCTGCATGACATAGGGGGTCCTTGCTGGATTTGACAGTTTGGTATGATCACTAT
>SDVV010029106.1:0-11865 GCA_016164225.1 Gammarus roeselii
TATAAGTATTAGTCTAGTATGGCAATAAATATATTCAAATGATTGGAAAACATATAATAGGACAAACACCTATAGGAATAAGGAAATGAATTTGCCATGAACTACAGACCAATCGATCCACATCGGAAAATAATCCAAACCATTTTGCAAAAACATGTCATGAACCATCTACAATGCATGTTAATTCGATCGTATTCATGTGTACATCTCTGAATAATAATAACACCAAACGTACAACCGCTTCGTTTGTTTCGTTACTACACGGACACGAGTGAAAGGGTTCCTAGTGCCCATGTAATGTTTTCATACGACAAACTCTACGTCGGTCCTGAAACACGCGAAAACTAGAACACCCTAAGGAATCTGGCCTCGTAAGGCTCATAAAATAGTATTGGACCTGCTATTTTATTGGTGACAAAGTGTTCGCACAGCCGTAACTGTAATATCTAAATTACGATAATGTCTTCGTAAAGCCTGGCATTAGAACATTAGAGTCGAACATTTAACTGCGCAAGACACATTGTTACCTCCATAAAAGGATTGGACCCTTCGGAAAGGATGCAGGGTCAGGTGTGGTGACCGCCGGGGACTAAAGTCACGAGGTGCTTCTGTGGTCGGCAAGGGCAGGCTCCGTTCAACGATCGTTATTAAGCTTTCGAAGACCTTGAGGCACATAACGGATTTAATGGATTCAAATAGATTTGATGGATTTAAATGAATTTCGTGGATGCATTTATCACTGACGCTTTCCGAGAACTTTGTGGTCATGTATTTTCTGACACTACACTTGTGAAAGGGTGCTGATAGGTGAGAGTCACATAGCTTATGCTGGTTCGCATGTTCAGCTGACCATAAGTAGCAGACGCACCCACCCTCGCCCAGCCAGTCCGTCTCAGAGCGGGCTAGTCATGTAACGAAAGCTTATCAGGGCATCATCAAACTCGCCCTTCAACGATCATCATTTACCGCTTACTCATTAACATATCCTGCAAAATCTCTCGCCTCCTTCACAGTGATACCTCAATCTTTTTATTTCGTTTCAGACCATACCTTCATCCATCCATCCATATTTCAAACACCATTGAACCATTTTTCCACTAACACCAGCAACCATCACCGTTTCATGAGTTTGTCTTCATCCACTCCCTACAAGTTCCCGAACTCTCATTGAACTCACGTATTTTCTTTAGAAGTGGAACCAGTTCTATCCCAGGCATATTCCTATACCTGGTTCCATCTATCGCATTCTGCCATACATGTTCGACATTCCAGCTCTTATATTTTCAGCCTCCCTTCACCAACTCTCACGTCAGATTTATAGGATCGTAAAGTACACGATGAAACACGGTATCAAAGCAAATCATTTGTGGTCACTGCCATCACTGAGGAGGAGAGCTGAACTTAAGAAAGCCAAGTAAATGAGTTTTTATTGCTTTGAGACCTTGTAACGATGTTAACACGGATTATAATACGGATTAATGTAACAACAGAACTCATGCAATATTTGTATCATCTATGAATTGTCTGTTTGTTGACGTATTGAAACATGACATTCACTCTAGTGATAACAAGACTAGATGACTATTTTCTCAACAATAACCTGATTAACTTGAAGTGGAAGTCAATGGTTGGTGGGTAATTTTTGGTTTCCAAACAATTTCAATCACATTAACTCTATTGTCGAGCCTGGCGATACGTCTTTGTTATTCAAATCTCGATATTTACTGTGAAAAGTCACGTCCTTTCTTAGTCATGTTAAGCTACCTCGTTCCAGCCCCGTTACTTAGTAGAGCGTTCTTTTCTTTGCAAATTATATAACATTAACAATGTTATTGAATTCAATCAAACGAAGGCTCGTTGTGAACGAATAAATAAAGGATTTACGAGGTAGATGTTCTCTACTGGAAGAGTTCACGTTTAACGAATATCTTTGTGGAATGGGAAGAAAAGAACTCGTTGCTAATAAGGGTTAATACTGATCAGGATATCGAAATGGGAAGCCGGTAGGGCGGTGCAGTGATGGGATGGTAGAAAATATCCTGGAAAAAAGAAGCGAACAATGGATTACAACAAATACAAGAAGCAAATGAAAAGTTCGAAAAATGGATAGAAGTAATTTGTATGTTGGATAGGATGTGTAATAACAACAATGAATGTGCAATGCGTTGGAGAAGGGTAACCAAAAGACAGTGAAGAAGTGGAGGGATATCAAGGTAATGTGAGCGCAAGGAAACGTACGAATGAATGTCCTCACCGAATTCACAGAAATTGAAACCATAGATTAATACTGAACCACGTCGAAGTATGTATAACAAATAATAAATTTTGCCGTGAATATGTGCAATATCACATTATGCAATAATATGTATAATATACAGGTTTACTACGGATCAATGAACTCAAATAAATTTTTCGCGACCTCTTTACTTAATGTCTCAAATGTATCGCTTCATAAACCATGAAGTTATTCCTCATAAACGAAAAATATTTGATTATAGAAAAAGTATTTAAAATTGGGTTTAGCACCCAAGTCTTTAAACATTAGAATTGGTGTTTAATAGCTGGTCCCGAGAATTGAGGCAACTGTTTTTTGTGTGCTCGGTTAAATCTAAAGACATGTGGCGCCTCTCCTGTAACTGGCATTTTTCATATATATCCGTCTCTATATGCTGCTAGCTGCTCAATAGATAATAATGTAATATAAGTGGACCTATGTCGTTCTGCAGACCGGCTGTATCTTGTCATTATATAAAGAAATATGATTTCTATAACTAGCTCATCACCGCGCGTAATATTGCAATACTTTATCCGTTGTCCTTATCCAATACGTTATTATCACTATCGCATCACTATCGCATAATTATCGCATCACTATCGCATCATTATCGCATCACTAACGCATAATTATCACATCATTATCGCATCATTATCGGATCAGTATCGCATCACTATCGCATCATTATCGCATCATTATCGCATTATCGACGTGATAATGGTGCCTAGGGTTAATTTATCGTATCACCCATCCAACAATAGTGTTCTCTGTACTCATTGACGCCGGAATAAGGAACGATTGAAACATCACTCTCCCTCTACCACAGTCTCCGCTTGGATCAATGGAGAAATACTGTGTTTTTCCCTTTATTTCAACTCCTCATTCTCTTCCTAATTTCTCACGTCACACTTAGTGTCATGTATGCAACACACACCTTCTCCCTTCTCTGCACATTCCGATTTCTTGTTACCTCCTTCATGGCATCGTCACCACAGCACATCACAACATTGTCATTTCTTTCTGCTCCTAATATCTCACTGAAAAAATATGTTTTCTTATATCGAAGCTGCTGCACGATATCCATTGAACTATCATTGATGATCATAGTTGTTTCATAAGCGCATGATTTTAAATAATTACTAGTCGTCATTCTTCGCACTAGCAGATCGAAACAAATATTTATGTTGTAATATCTGTTTCTGTATTGCTTCATGCATAGGTTCATAGACAACGAGTAACACTGACCTCCAGTCTGATGTTTCCCTCATTAGAATATGGTGTTTATTTGTTAAAAAAGACTGCAAACGCGAAGCTGACTCTCAGAATGGTTGGTTCAAATCATTCCAATGAGGAAGAATAAAGAAACTGCATTCCCAATGGTCAGGATAACGAATTAAAATATCGAATGTGAGCATATCATGTAAATGTTCTGTTACTCTAATCCGCACATAAATTCACATCACTAACCAGGAGAAGTAGATACGAATAACAGTTATTTTTGATTCCTTGAATTGTTCACTGAATCTGTTATAAAGATAGTTGACACGAAATATGATGATCTGTGAAGAGGTTACGCCCCATAACTTTGTTTGCTCCATGCACAGAACTATCAGGAGAATTTGTAGCAGGAAACTACACTCATAATATTGTCCCATCCACCGTCAAAATTGCCTCTATGAAGTTGAACCACGCACCGAACAGCTACGCTGAATTGAGGACATCGGAAAATTAGCTTTTCTATTTATACAGTTTCTTGTGAACATCACTTATTTCTAACGACTTATATATTTTGATAATAAAGTTGTTATTATTAACTGAAGCGATGTGGCAGTTTTGCGCACTTCTATTTTTTAACGGACGTTCATGCGTTCACCCACAAGCAAAGCCATTCTGATGTTATTTACATCCCACGCTCTCGAATGACATACGGAGGAAATTTACGTCTGCACCACTCCCCACGATGATCCCATTCACAGTTGAATGGGTGTTCACCGTCAAGGTGCAATTGAACCCGCCCAATAATATCCTGATTGAAATTCCCCCATGCGTTGAATCCAGCCTCCAAACTTGCTGAACGAGGTCCCCAATCATGATACTCGCTGAGTTCAGACGATGTGCGTTCATGGGAAAAAATTGAATACCAAATCTGAAGTTTGCATCCGTATATAATTGTGAACTCTCTGGATTGATAGGGAAGGATAAGAAGGATATCAACAAGATAATTTGAAGGAGGAAGTCATTCAGGGAATTTTTCCATCAATCAAGTAATTTTTTATTATGTGTTGACTTCAAAAAAGTAGACGATAATCATATGGTCTGCAATTCCATTTAACTAAGTTCATTGACATCATTTTATACTGGATCAGATTTTTTTACCGTGCTTATCACTTTTCTGCACGTGGTGTGGTGATACACGATTTATGGATTGGGAGGAAGGAGAATGATTGACAACTGCTCTCTCTGAATAAATCTCAATATATTTGATTACTAAACTGATATCCATTATGTAGCATGGAACATGTTTACATTGTCCTACTCGATATGGGCCCTTCCTAACTTCGGGACTCGCAGAGGCCGTTTGTGCAAGATGCCGTGACTTTATACATAGACGTCATTATTGCTGCACAATATTGCATTGGGAATTTTATCCTATGTATATTTAAGGAATTTCATATACTCAAAATGCCGCGACAATGAGTCGTACAATTAATTAATTTCGCTAAAACAATGTGACTGTAATCCTTATTTGACACAATGTATAACGATGAAATTAAATCTGAAATTAAATTGCATGCAATAATAGCTTCAGAGCGATGGCCCGGCAGCAATAAGTTAAACATCGCCAAGGTGGCCATGCAGCAACGCGGTCTCGTCCATGAATGGGTAAAAGGGGAAACTTTAAATTAGTTATTGTACGATCTTACATATGGCCGCGCTTGTTTTTAGCTTTTTTCATGCATATTCGGGAAATCAAGATCGGGAAACACGCCTCCTTTCCAGCAATCCTAAGGTGCAGCCCATTGTAACAACGAGGGACAGCCTGGCTATGCAAGATCATGGAAATGGCATAATGTTTTCACATGAACATCAATATCGGAAACATTTCCAGCAATATCAACATTGCAACGACATTGCAAATTATATAATGTTCTTTTGCTGAAGAACATTTTTTGGTGATCTGGGGGTTAAAAGGATCGTCCCTGAGGAAATTATTGGTGGCGAGAGCAATAGGAAATACTAATTCTGTATTTCAAATCGAGGAAGGCAAATGACATAGGTGAGGAAACTGTCGAAGGGGCACCAGACGCGCTTTTAGGCTTATATTAGTATGACATGTGAACAGTAAAAAATAAACTAAGGTGGGAACAATGATGACATTTGCATCTACGTCAACCGATCTGTAATGAGGACGTATGACTTAGTAGTACTTCAATTCGTATAGACACCATGTGATGAACGTCGAACAACACTGAAGACCTACTCCTTTCAGCAGAACTTACAGGAACATGACAAAGACAGAACCTTCTAGAGAACATAGCAAAAGGCTTCAGGAAAATACCACTCCAGAAGATATTTGGATATTGAACCAGATATGATGGAGGAGGAAACCTTAGATAATTTTCGAGTTACAGTGAAGATGAATGAAAATATACCAGAATGTTTTAAACGAGTCACAGATGAACATGAATTTCAGAGCGGTCAGCGGCTTCTGGGCTTTTATGTTCACGTTATTCAATTTTGCAACCCTCCACTAGCAGAAGGGATGCCCAGAGTTATACGCTGAAGAAAGATTCCGTCCAAAACTTTGCTGGGCAACTGTAAACACAAAAAAACGACGTAATACATATAAACGTTGCGTTGCCTAAAGGAACAACAATAAAAAATATATTATTGTATTTGAAAACAAAAATCCTATTGAGAACAGCGGTAGTCGGCCTTCTGCACGAAGAATTGAGTGCAATCCTCGTCTTCAGATGGAAGTGTCCTATAGGGATTGTACCAAAAACACGTGACGGTAACTCGGACAACAATGGAAAATCCTTCACTGTGTTGTAGAACGATCACATTGAGCTCAGCCAATTTATCTTATAACAATACGACCTTGAGCTATATATCTCTCAAATGAAAAAAATGATTACTATCCATTATAGTGTTACTCTATTGAATGTCGAACAATGCGGCAACTAGCAAGTAATATTTACAATTTCGACGTCCTGCTGCACGACATTTTTATTTTCAAAACTGGGTTCTACATACTCTACCACGGAGGAACACTTTGAGTATCGCAGATACATGTTAGTGTAAGCACTAAGACAATGCAAGAAATAGAAACACTCCAGCAAACCATTTTTGCTGGCATATTCATATAATTGATAACATAAAATCGTTTGAAATGCCATCGCGGTGAGAAATGAAGATCCACTCTCCACTAAAATATCAGCTATAAGATCAAGAGACAAGCAAGGAAGAAGATAGATAAGTTGGAAGCGGTACAGTAAACACGAGAATAAACCGCCCTTGAATGGGTGAGTATAATCCGAAAGTGTTCTACACGTCTATGTATAAAGTCACGGCATCTTGCACAAACGGCCTCTGCGAGTCCCGAAGTTAGGAAGGGCCCATATCGAGTAGGGCAATGTAAACGTGTTCCATGCTACATAATGGATATCAGTTTAGTAATCAAATATATTGAGATTTTTATGATGTATGAGATTTATTCAGAGAGAGCAGTTGTCAATCATTCAACCTTCCTCCCCATTCATAAATTCAGTATCACCACACCATGTGCAGAAAAGTGATAAGCACGGTAAAAAAATATGATCCAGTATAAAGTGATGTCAATGAACTTAGTTAAATGAAATTGCAGACCATATGATTATCGTCTACTTTTTTGAAGTCAACACATAAAAAGAAATTACTTGATTGAAGGAAAAATCCCCTGAATGACTTCCTCCTTCATATTATCTTGTTGATATCCTTCTTATCCTTCCCTATCATTCCAGAGAGTTCACAATTATATACGTATGCAAACTTAAGATTTGGTATTCAATTTTTTCCCATGAACGCACGTCGTCTGAACTCAGCGAGTATCATGATTGGGGACCTCGCTCAGCAAGTTTGAAGGCTGGATTCAAAGCATGGGGGAATTTCAATCAGGATATTATTAGACGGGTTCAATTACACCTTGACGGTAAACACCCATTCAACTGTGAATGGGATCATCGTGGGGAGTGGTGCAGACGTAAATTTCCTCCGTATGTCATTCGAGAGCGTGGGATGTAAATAACATCAGAATGGCTTTGCTTGTGGGTGAATGCATGAACGTCCGTTAAAAAATAGAAGTGCGCAAAGCTGCCACATCTCTTCAGTAAATAATAACAACTTTATTATCAAAATATATAAGTCGTTAGAAATAAGTGATGTTCACAACAAACTGTATAAATAGAAAAGCTAATTTTCCGATGTCCTCAATTCAGCGTAGCTGTTCGGTGCGTGGATCAACTTCATTGAGGCAATTTTTGACGGGGGATGGGACAATATTATGAGTGTAGTTTCCTGCTACAAATTCTCCTGATAGTTCTGTGCATGGAGCAAACAAAGTTATGGGGCGTAACCTCTTCACAGATCATCATATTTCGTGTCAACTATCTCTATAACAGATTCAGTGAACAATTCAAGGAATCAAAAATAACTGTTATTCGTATTTACTTCTCCTGGTTAATGATGTGAATTTACGTTCGGATTGGCGGAACAAAAAATTTACATGATATGCTCACATTCGATATTTTAATTCGTTATCCTGACCATTGGGAATGCAATTTCTTTATACTTCTTCATTTGAATGATTTGAACCAACCATTCTGAGAGTCAGCTTCCCGTTTGATTAAAGGTTGGAATAACAATATGAAGGCCGTCTCATACTGTGCCTTATGATCACCTAATGCAAATGGGGTTAAATCTAAGTGTCATGTTCAGGTAGGAAGAAACACAAGGAGAATTTCAAGGCCCAAACATGAAGAGCTGAAGCGGCCAACGCTCTGAAGCATTATTGGAAGGAGTTGTCTGTCCGTCTCTGCTGGACTATACATAGCACCATCACAAAGAACTGAGGATAATGGTAATGCGGTGATGTATGCCTCGCATAGCACCATCACAAAGAACTGAGGATAATGGTAATGCGGTGATGTATGCCTCGCATAGCACCATCATAAAGAACTGAGGATAATGGTAATGCGGTGATGTATGCCTCGCATAGCACCATCACAAAGAACTGAGGATAATGGTAATGCGGTGATGTATGCCTCGCATAGCACCATCACAAAGAACTGAGGATAATGGTAATGCGGTGATGTATGCCTCGCATAGCACCATCACAAAGAACTGAGGATAATGGTAATGCGGTGATGTATGCCTCACATAGCACCATCATAAAGAACTGAGGATAATGGTAATGCGGTGATGTATGCCTCGCATAACACCATCATAAAGAACTGAGGATAATGGTAATGCGGTGATGTATGCCTTGCATAACACCATCACAAAGAACTGAGGATAATGGTAATGCGGTGATGAATGCCTCGCATAGCACCATCACAAAGAACTGAGGATAATGATAATGCGGTGACGTATGCCTCGCATAGCACCATCACAAAGAACTAAGGATAATGGTAATGCGGTGATGTATGCCTCGCAGCCTCCAGTGTTGTTCGGGCGCTGCATAGCACCATCATAAAGAACTGAGGATGATGGTCGCAGCCTCCAGCGCTGTTCGGGCACGGCTGCTGAAATAGCGCACGACAAACCTTTGAAGAACCGAGGACGTGGTTATAGCCGGCAAGCAAGCGAGTAAGAAAATATACTGAGATGCTCTCGAGCGTATCTCAAATACATGTAAGTCTTCTAGAAGTACCATTGGAAACTAACTATTTGATTCAATGACATCAATGACACTAAATATACCGAATTGCGACTTTTACCATCGATGTGTAATTTATATTGATTCAGACACCGTTATAAACTCGTACCTTTACAATTTTTGCAAGCAATTATTTCAAATATTATCAGCAACGAGTAAACAGAATACGATTTAACCTAGTTCACCCTTGTTACTCGCTTCGTGTTTACACGTGTGTGTTTTCGAGTCAACGAGTCAACAACCAAAGAAGTCCGTATACTTTAGACCAATGAGTAAAATGTTTTACCCTGCAATCCATTTTATTGGTTGGGCTATGACGGTTTGCTTTATTTGCAATATAGAACCACCAAAACATGACTCCTAGGGCAACGGCCCATTCAACTTATTCGATTGTGGTGACGGGAGTTTCTTCAGGATGCATGTGAATTTTTGTTGTGCTATTCTCTGCTTATGGTCGACATCGTCTGTGAATGAGACTCGCTTCGAGACGCTCCCCGTCGGATGAACTTCGAGCGAATTGCGATTTCCTAAATAAAAAATCCTTGAGCTGCATGTAGATTAATTACGAGATGGACGTGTTCTGTTTCTCCAAAAGTATTAAATTCAGACGGTATAAAAATGCATATATGATGATCAAATTAGGTGAAATTTGGGGCCTATCTGAAAAAAAAATATTGCGTCATGCCATGAATACTATAAATAACAAACACAAATACTATATATGTGTGTCATAAAAGGCCTCATCAGCAAATATCTCAAATGCAATGTTTCCTTGTATGAGGCCCAACGTAATCAAATTAATTTGGAATGCATTCAATGAGTCACTCATAAATTTTATTTAAAGTCCTGAAATATTTATTTAGTTGTTTATTATCCAATGATCCACAAATTGTCCAAGTATATATTCGAATAAATGCAGGCAGATAGTGAAAAATATATTACAAACAGTTATGTTAAATACATCTGTTATTCAGGCCAGACATTCAGAAAAAAATGATAATGATTATTGTGTTTTAACGAGGCTCATGATAGAAGTCTAACGAGAACACATTATGCATACGTGTAATACATCTTGCAGTATCGAAAACGGGAAGATCGTTGTGAACAATAAAACAATCCTGGTCAAAATATCTACTGGTATAAGATCTGATTGATGATTATGGGTCGGATAATACAGAATCCTGCAGAAATTATATATAAATAACACCTACGGCATTCTTAAATTCAGTATTGTATCATACCACAAACCTGTGCAACTGAAACCCCATACACATGTTCCAATCGTGATCCAACCAAATATCGTCCTGTTTCCAAAGGGAGCAATCTGGACATTGTGCATCCCCTTGTGAATTTTCTTGTCGCAGCGTGTCGACGACGGCACCTCCTTGATGGTGATTGGGGTGATAGACGGTTTAACTGCCGTGTTATTTCCTTCGCTTATGGCCTACGTGAGACCATAAATATTTAGTAATTCGGGGTTAGGGTGACAATTTGCGGCTTGAATATGTTCGCTGATGGGATAGTCTTCATCATGCAACTGAATACAAATGACGTTAGATACCTCATTGTCTCGCTGTTTGACGCAGCATTCGCCTCAGTACCTGCACAAAGTTAGACTGCGCATGGGCCGACTCGGGCCAACTTAGGCTTGTGTTCTCTGCAGTTCAGGAACAGGAGAAGAGCGGATGGAACTAACAGGAAAACTGCCTCCAAAGAAAGTTACTGTTTCAAAACGAGACGGGGTTTATGCGCCTCGTAATGGAAGGTGGCTCAACACGAAGGTGTTTGGCTAGGTGGATGGCAGGTGGTGGCACGATGAATTTACATATTGTTTTAGCGATGAAGATGTCACGAGCTGCTCGTTGAAATACAAATGCAAGATTTTTTTCGTGAAGGGAGAGTGGTCAAACACCGAAATGAACGTTACTGGAAACATTGAATACTTTGTCGCTGAAACGTTTCATACATTGAGTGTTCAAGCATGATTACATGTAGCACGACAATATTCAATGGAAGTGCATAGTAAAGTAGAAGGGTGTTTTGTAGAGCAGAGCCTTTCTGACACAAAGTCAAGGACGTTCTTCATTGATTATGTGTCAAGGTCGAACGTCCACTCGCCAGCTTGCGCTGGTAGCCTTTTTTTGTCCCACGGTGATTATGCGCTGGCCTTACACCATCACAAGACCGGCTAGAATGTTTCACTCGTGGTCATGTAGCCTTGTACGTACAGCCGTCAGCATATATGCAAGTTTATTGTGAGGAGAGGCCGACAAGCTACCCATTGTGCTAGTTTCAGAACATAATCTTTCCTATTCGCATTCATACTGGAAGTTATCCGGTTGCAGAAACTGTCTTATGTAATGTTGACAGTTACACCGTCATTAAATCGATCGTACAATATTTTATAGTATTATAACTTGGTTCGAAATAAATGCGCATCTATAATTTTTGTACATATTTGCCATCATAGTCTGCGACACCCTGTAGTATACGTTGTTATTTTCTTTCGATGTAATACGTCATCGCTGAACAAAGGATTTTTTAATTGAATTATACATTGCAGGATTATACAGGGTGAGGAAAAGAGGTTTATTTTTTTCATCACAAATTCATCTGACAGAGAATACGTTCAGAACATGCTACTTTAAATGTATATATACATATATATATATGC
>SDVV010029107.1:0-11864 GCA_016164225.1 Gammarus roeselii
GGGAGATTGGTGAAAAGGGTGATGAATATGGAGGCGAGTGGTCGCAGGCCTAGAGGTAGACCGAAGTTTGGGTGGATGGATGGTCTGAAGCAGGCGTTAGGAAGGAGAGACATGAATGTGGAGATGGCGAGAGAGCGTGCAATGAACAGGCGTGAGTGGATAATGGTTGTGAATGGTTGATTTTGACGCTGCTCTGATGTGCTTTCCCATCCTTGGCATCCCGCTGTTGGGATTGTCGTGGGGGGGGGGGGGGCGGCCATTATGACGAGGCGGGGGTAAACCAGTGTGTCGGTCCCTGCTGCTGACGACTGTTCCTCGGACTGCACTCGGGACCCAGAGTGTAAGTTGAGGGGTTACCGGCCGGACCCTTCAGCACAAAAGGGCCAAGTTGTGTGAGTGTGATCGTATGAGGGTGGGAGGTGCGCATGGCCGTCGGCCACCCCCCTTTCTGGGGGATGCGGCCCAGTGTCTGTATCTGTATCTGTAAGTTTCATTTGAAGGACAATCTCGATGTTGTCTTGAAATACTTATTGATCGTCGAGAAACACTAGCCTGTTCTCGTAATAATATTTCAAACCCATTAATACCCGGATTTCATCGTCAGCCTAATCACCGCTGGGCCTGCACTGGAGGCCCGGCTATTAAATCCCTCTCTTTGACGCGTCCTGGCAGGTAGGCAGAGCGCTAAAAATAAGATTTATTTGGGCAAACTATCTATTGTTTGTGTTAAATCGGGAATCAATATTTTCCATTCATCGAAAGTTGATTTCTCAAAATTACTTATAAATTGGTAGCAAGAATAATTACGTGGTTTATAACGCGAGGGAACAATTTCTGCTTGCATCGATTATGTGATAAATTTTATACCTTAAAGGATGCATCTAGAAAACCAGGAAAATATGCATTTTTTTATTGTGCATATTGATACAACATTATGACGAATCCAGTCATTTCATTATCACGAATGTTTGGTTGCTAATAATAATTTGTTGGGTTTGTAATCCCACTCTCACATTTATCTAGATTGAGGTTATTTAATAAATAAAAATCCACCCACATTTCGCGAAGATTGTACAAAATGATGACTCATCAAACACAGAAATGATATAGAAGAAACCTATTAATTGTTCGATGTCTAGTATCCTCTTATTGTTGACAGTGACAAGACGTGGGCCATCGCAGGATTAGAAATATATTTAGGTATGTTTACCGGTTGGGAAAGTTACAGAGAAGTCAGTTTACTCGGATGATGCTCATCCGATCTCCGAAAACAGGAGCAGTTCGGAAGATAAAATAGACTGCCCAAATAGACTTGATCATTATCTCAGATTGGAGATAGGGCATACAATTCAATTTAGAATAGATCAAGCAGTGGACGTTGTTGGGTGACATTATGAATGGTTGTGGAGGTGGGAACGAGAACATATAGCGCACTGAAATATCGAATCCGGAATAATTGGCAAGGCCGATTCACCTATTCTTAACTGGGAATAAAACACTGTTTACGCTCGTTTCTAAAATTAAGTTAGGTTGAAAAACGGCAATGTTCAACTTATAATAAATGGTATCAACTCGCGTTATGTTTAACACACAAAAAAAATACTGGACAAAATGAAATTTGACGTATGCATTTTCTTAAATCATTCGAATGAATAAATCAAAAATGGGGCTGACAATTTTAAATAATCTAAGATGTGTGGAAAGTGAAGAAGCTGAGATCTTTCTTACGCCTACACCGCACTAAGTCCCTGTGAAGGTTCTGTATGAATGTGAAGAATCCATTGCAAAGGAACATCGACTAACGACATTGATACTTATGAGTGAATAGTAAACCCTTGTTAGGCCAAGCGAGACAAGTGCGATTATAAAACAGCATACTGACCGCACACAAATACAGAGCAGCGTATTAATCACATGATAAAAAAGAACCGCATACTGACCGCATACAAATGCAGAGCAGCGTTGCAATCACATAATGAAAAAAGAGCCGCATACTGACCGCATACAAATACAGAGCAGCGTATTAATCACATGATGAAAAAATGCCAAATCCTACCGCGTACAAATACAGAGCAGCGTATTAATCACATGATAAAAAATAACCGCATACTGACCGCATACAAATACAGAGCAGCGTAATAATCGCATGATAAAAAAGAACCGTGTACTGACCGCACACAAAAACAGAGCAGCGTATTAATCACATGATAAAAAGAACCGCATACTGACTGCACACAAATACATAGCAGCGTATTAATCACATGATAGAAAAGAACCGCATACAAATACAGAGCAGCATACTGACCACATGCCAATACAGAGCAGCATACTGACCACATGCCAATACAGAGCAGCATACTGACCACATGCAAATACAGAGCAGCATACTGACCACATGCCAATACAGAGCAGCATACTGACCACATGCAAATACAGAGCAGCATACTAACCACATCCAAATACAGAGCAGCATACTGACCACATGCAAATACAGAGCAGCATACTAACCACATGCAAATACAGAGCAGCATACTGACCACATGCAAATGCAGAGCAGCATACTGACCGCATAAAAACGTTCCATCCCAAGAAGTCGGTACTATTCTTCTTGGCGTGGCGGAATGCGTCTCAGAGAATAATTACCTATTGAATCGTCTTCGCATCAATAAGTTTGTAAAAGAAGCAACACGATAATACAACTTCCTAGATTGTACTTCAAATTGAAAAACTATCACAATTCCATGAAAATTTCCCAATCATAAAGTACAGTTTTGGTTCCTTGGAAGTAGTGTGATACACATTTTTTTATAAGTCATATGAATATCAATTGGTCATATGAATATCAATTGGGCGTAGTTTAGTATTCCTATTGCGAAGTAATATTATTTTTTCCACATTAGTGTACTCCTTTTTAGACAAATTATAATATTTTCATTGGACAGCGAAAGATCTCATCAAGTAACCGATTTGATTGATGAATGATTCACTCCAAGATTTCGTCAAGCAGGGGAGGTAGTCAATTTCAGATGTGATACGCGGGAGATGATTTTCAAACGTCAACAAATAAATAAATCAATAAGTACAAATGCAGAGACAATACAATTTGGAACTGAATCAACGAATCTTCTCTTGACCTGCAGGCAAATTCAGTGGATCTTTTTGGGCCATGAGCAAATGCTGTTACCGAGCGGCAGGATTTCTGCAGCCACAATGCTCACTTCAAACCAACCAATTCCATGAGTTCTTTGGGGCTCATGGAATTTGTTCGAGGAAACGATAGACGCAGAAAATATTACCTTTGCCTTTCAAAGCATTGGGATAAATTTCGGACTCCAGATGTAGTTCTACGCGAGGAAGGAAGATATGAAAATATTGATTCTCGATTATTTGAATTGCACAACCCATAGTGAAAAGTTTAATCGGCTGCTATGGTAGAACTAACGTGAACCGTGTGTAACTCTCTTGCCTAACTCCTTTTGCAACATAAAATATCTGTATATGAGAGGGAGGTTTTTGTTCTGCATGAATAAATTTGTTTCAACATCAACCGATTAGAAACAAAAAGTCTTCAATTCATTTTCCTCTGAACGATTGTCTCAATTTTGATCTATCATTTCGGCGGATAGTTATTGTAGGTCTGATTTATCCCTAAAATTGCATGACAATACGAATCCACGTCATATCAAAAAACTAATTTCGTTGAAACAAGAATCCAAACCAGGACAACACCAATCCATCAATAACAGTAATAACTCTGACATCATTAACGCAGTTCAACGTGATAACATTGTTACAGAATGTTCATCATCGTAGCATCCTGTGTAGTTACGATGAAATTGTGGTTAACGCAAAGTTTGTCGACGTGATCGGGTTCATAGCGATGTGCAGGTCAAAGATAGCAGCATGTACTGCATTTCCTTATTACCATGCTCTATATATTTGCCAATTGAAATCAGAGTATTCATCGTGCAATTTACTATGATGTAATATTTCTACCCTGCCCATCGAGATCTCATTACCATCGATACAGTTTATTGTAATCAAAATTAAATTTGTAAATCTGTCAGCACTCACGCGCTGACCATCGATGTAAGGTGTTTCGTGGAATGTAATTGTGAAGCTAAGACGCAAATACACTGATGTACTATGAACGCAAAAATCTAATGTTCGCGTTTTCATTTAAACGCTCTTTAAATGGATATTTATGTATTTATGTGATGTTTTATTTTTGTATGTATACAACCAAACGTCTGGAGGAAACACCCATATTCAAATTTATCCCTTGAAACGATAACAAACTAAAATATGAAAAATAATTCTGAATTCTGAAAACATTTCAACTTAGAAAATACTGTAATTATACGCTCCAAAATTTGAACGGGAATAAGATGCTGAATCCGCATTAAACCGTCTGCATCAGGTTAAACTGATCGTTGAAATAGTTGTTCTGGCAACACTCTGTGATCGCTTCAAATAATTCACTTAGTGATTTATCTAGATGCGGAATGTTGCATTACACTCAGGAACCATTGATAGCTCAAATCTACATCAACTTGCGAGCATTTTTATTATTATGGTGCGGAACGAACGAGAACCACTTATAGGAGGGAGGAGGGAAACCCCTGAAAACGTTGTAGGATATTCAAAGAGGATATGAAATGCGGTGTTGAGATGTTAGAGAAAATGGTTGGTGGGCGCCGTGGAGGCGGGAACAAGAGAAAGGATTGCAGGTGAACTCGGTGGTGGTCGATGACAACTATTGAGAGAAGAGAGCTGCTACGATGATGAGAAGGGCAATGAAGGACTTGAAACATGACGAGATTTTGAACAGAAGGGAAGTTGTTCTGGATGAAAAAAAAAGTGCGAGTAAAGCAGCCATTGTTGCTCTGGGTGGTGGTGAACTGATGTTGGGTTTGGAGGGCCCGGTTATTATGGCACAGTTGGGGTAAGCCAGTGAAAATTGTCTCACCCATTTGTTGACACTGATCCTGAACCTCACTCCACACCCAATGTTTTTGTTGCTTGGTCCTGGCTGGGCCAATAAGAGCATTGGGGCCTGTTTATTGGTGTCGGTGTGTCTCACCGTCGGCCACCTCCTACCTGAGGTATCAGTACGTAAAAATATTCGCTTGATGATGCAATAATTAAGTAACTTAATATCGTTGCTAGTTTATCATCCACTAAATCTCTCACATTTGTGAATCAGAAGTTGAAGAAGTCTGTTGAAGTTGGACAATGCATGTGCTTCGTCTATCAAACTGAACATCAAGATCTTCTCTTTGTTTACAATATTCCGGTTGAGACTTGGATGGATGACCTTCCCAGGTACCGGAAATATTTCCCAGCGATTTTTTTCCTGACCGGAACATCGTCATTCCGTACATTACCTATCTCCCATATATAGTGAAACGTTTGAAAATCTAGTAAAACCGTAAAATCTCAGCCCGCATATGTGGACGTTTATATTCCGAAATCCCGGATATCTTTCCTCTGAGTTCTTAAAGAGACGTGAAGCTCTATATACTAAAACTTTTAATGGGGAAATTTCCGTGGATGAATTCATAACTCATATAATAAAAACTGCAACATATTTGTGCACTCACAGGAAGCTATTTATACTTTTAGCGCAAAATTAGTCCTTGACAAACATGTACTGCACCGGGAACATTTCGCTCCTGAACAGGTTCTCCTCGGCGAAACATTCCAATTATATTATGAATTCTTGCTTGTGTGACGTTTTGCGTAGATTAAGGAAGACATTGTTTCTCTACTGGAGAGTTTACGAGCACAGTCTGGTTGTAAATCAGCCCCGAGAAAAAACAGAGCAGTCTTTGTCTCTACTCTTCCCTTTCCATCATTTCTTGAAATCTCTTCATTAAATGATATTTTACTTCACCTTCGTACATTGTGGTACACCCTCAAAGGAGGAGAATGCGTGTTGAATCGAATAAAAATTCGTTCATAGCAACTGCATACCTCCACATTTTGATTTTTAATGTCTTCAAAGGCGGATTATGCAAAAACATTTGTTATGGATGCAGCAATTCAGACTAGCCCCCTACATTTGTATTTCCTGCAACCGTTGGTTATTTTTCAAAGAACAAGTTTCCTAACAACAAACGTCACACTACCCTGCTGAACATAGTTCCACTCAACCGTCGTATCAAAATAACAATTCATTGAAACTTATTTCATCATTTTATTTATCCAATTTTTATTTCAAGATTTTTCCCCTTAAGTCTGCCTGCAATAGTTCCTCTTAGGTAAGTTCTATAATTGATCAGTGTTAATGTAATTATGCAGTCAACAATGTAAACATTTATCGTGAATATCAACATTCATTTTTTCGCTTATGTAGATTTATTCACCACCCGTCCTATTGCTCTACAAAAGCGTTTAAGGTGAAATTTAACTCCCTTCACCTCTTATAAATTCTATTTTTTTTACTGCACCTAGGTGTAATTTTGCCTATTTCACTGCTAAAATAGAAGGCAGATAAGATGGTTAAAAACTTTGAAAAGCAGTGAAAACTGTTTCGAAAGGTTTCGGCAAACAAAAATATTATCCGCTTTATTCATAAAACTCTTCAGTTTGAAGCCATACATATCTCTTCACAACGTGTAGGGAATGTATGTTCAATGTTAGTGTTGAATTCCCATTTCCTGTCAGCTATCCGTTTTTTGGTATGGTCTTGAACCGAGTTCGAGACTTTCTGCAATAAAAGTCCCGTTCCCGTTCAATAGGATGCCCGTTCCCACTGAGCCGACTTCAGAACAGCAGCTTGTCACGCACTGACCACGGATGCAATTTTACGTATGATGAAGACCTTCGATCACTGTAATATTCTTTGTTCATATAAAAAAGCTAGTAGATAATCAGATCATATCATATTTGACTACTAAACTAAATAAGGCAATTCGGTCCAATCATTTTGCTGCGTTTCAAATAGAAGATGAAAACTATTATGCTCGGAATGGAGTGGAGTCGTCCGTTCAATACGGTTCTTAGCGGTCCTGCATTGGTGCAGCAGCAGAAAGATGCCCCCACGTCCTGCCTCGAAGTGAGTTGGTGGACTGGAGCAATTCCCACTTGCTTACCGTGGAAAAAGTTAAGCGTTGAAAGGAGGAACAGAAGGTTGCTTAACTTTGTCAACTGGATCAACGAGGTTGAAGTTATTGAAGCGCCAGATGATGACCTCAAAGTTGTAAAATTGTCAAGGTTAAATGAGACGGAGTCCAACGAGAAAAAACATCCACTTACACATAGAGAAGGGATAGTCATAACGATTTACATGGAATGCTACTCCGTAATTGAAAATGCCACTACGTTTGGCATATCATTTTACTCACTACGTCTATATCGAAATAATTTATGATATTAAGCAGTGATCCTTGCGTATTGTGTAGTGTTTTACGTATTTTACAATCGATGCAGTTCACGACTAAGACATTTCTCTCACTGTGGATCATCGGTGAAAAAGTGACTAAGAGAAAACTAATACGGATCGACTATGCTGATTTTCCTAATTATGGTAACTGAAAAGGCTCTGATCCTGAGAAGGCTCTGCAATACCCAAACATTTTATATCACATTTCAAAATGAATAACATATTTTTTATCTAACTAAGATTCATGGTAACTGTGTTTATTGACCGTGTCTACAGTAAGGCCAACCAGACGTCGATGAGGCAATGACGACGAACAATCGAGTATTGCGTAGTTACGTTCATTGCACGCCACATTTCTTGCTGCTGAACATTCGTTTTATGTGTGTTAAAGATAGAACGAATATTATTTTACTTACTACTTAACACATCTGAACTGTAATTTAGAACTATGCAAAATCGTGAGTAAGAAAATTGTGACTCTCAATGTTTTCCAATTTGGATGTTGCTGATCGGGACCATCTTCCCGACACTAAGTTTGTCACCAAATGTATTTGCCTCTTCTGTCTTTTCTTCCACGAAGGCTTGAAACTCCAGTTTCTGGCGAGACTGCATCTGTGAGCTAGAAAAGCCTCCCTGGTGAACAAGGCCATTTTTTCACCGGATCCAGGAGAGACAAGACGATGGTTAGTACGATTGACGATGGATTAATTATGTTGTTGCCATGGTTATCATTCATATCTCAGAAGAGAATCCATTACTTAGAAAGAATTGTCTGCAATTTTTCTAACAACAATGTCATCATAAAGTTACATTTTTAAATTATATGAAAAATACATGTCACACAAATAACACAGAATTGTTTTATTCAAAGTAATTCATTGTTATAATGCACACATAGGAAAAAATTGTTGAGGGTAGTTTCCATTTTCAACTGTTTTGTTCTAATATCAAGCTGTAAATTCCCTTAGGCCTCATCGTTACCTTCAAATTTCTCAAAGTAATACATTTCCAAGGATCTAAATAAGGATCCTGTCCAGACAAATTCTTGCACATTTCAAGAAATTTCAGATGGGTAATTTTGGGTATTAATGGAAACCATCGGTAGAAGATACACAAAAAACTTTATGCAATGCAACGGCAGGAAGGAAATACCTCCGGAGATTTCTAGGAATCCTTTCAACTGAAGCTTTAACGAAGTTCCGTGCCATTGAGCCCCCATTACTAGCCTCTATCAGACAATTTCTGATAGACAAAAGCCTGCCATTCACCGAAGGCTCTAACCAAACTACATCCGGTCTATTAGTAATCGTTGTAAGATGCTGATAACATGATTAAATACAGTGTATGGAAAACAAACCACAAATTATTTTTGTTCTTCATTATGTAGTCAAGAGATATTTCAATCGTTTTGCAATATTAATGTTGATCTATTCCTGAATATGTATCTGTTGATATGCAACAATAACATCCATGAATATAATGAGATAATTATACATTTATTCTTAAACTAGATTCATAAGATCCAGCAGACATATCGGTTATTATTTTATCATAAATTGTAGGCACGATGAAATGCATGATTCCCGTACAATCTACACGGATTTTTTCCCAGGACCACAAAACAATTCTGGCCTTTGAATTTCCTCTGACAAAAACTGGGAAAGGCTTTCTTCTTGACATGTTTCAAAGAATACCAATGAACTCAGTTCAAGCAGAATTTTATCGACGATATATCAGGAACAATGTGGTTGATAGTATATATTGTCACAATATATTGTGAGTTACTGACGATCATATACGATATGAAACATAAGCTAGTATTGATGGTTTGATGTTGTATATAATGTACGCCTGGCCGATCCTAGTGAGATCTACATTTCGTTTAGTTCCATCCTATAACAACTGCGGCGAATGATCATCCGATAACAACTGCGGCGAATGATCATCCGATAACAACTGCATCGAATGATCATCTGATAACAACTGCGGCGAATGATCATCCGAAAACAACTGCGGCGAATGTTCATCCGATAACAACTGCGGCGAATGATTCTTGGCTCTCCTTATTTCAATCGTCGAATAGCTGAAAAATTCCTTATTCCTCCTGTCTGACACATCGATCATCTCGTTCCCCAAAGCGATACTCGGCCCTGTTATTTCTCTCGATTACAGTGCTACTGGCTTGTGTTACCTCCCTGAGAAGGTCGCCTCCACTCAGCCTCGACCTTTAGCTGACCTCTGTAGTTCACCGCGTCAACATCAGTTCATTGTTGACGGTCGTCGAGTTCATTGTTGACAGTCGTGGGGTGAGGTAATGTGTGGCTAGTCCTCCTCTGCCTGATATATAATAGAGGAGGTCACTTCCTTTGCTGTGTTAAACATTAACACACGGCAAATGCTAAGTCTGCCGATTTTAAACTATTGTTCGGATCATTGAACGAAGTGTGTGCCACATTTAAACACCGTGTTTATGTGTCTGATAAATTAATAAACAAATCAGGCCCTCTTTACTTTATTCAAAGAGTGTAAGGGTAGAACTTTCCCCACTGGCCTCCCTTCCCGGCTTCCCCATCTACAGTCGAGAAGCGAGCAAACCGCAAACTCTCTGCGCCTCGGTAAGCCACACACCAAAAACCTTACACCTACCCGAGACTGCTTACCGCAAACAGTGCGGTAAGAGCCTCGCGCTTCCTGCCCCTTCCGGCACATCAGTTCACTGCGTTCATCGCACATCACTCCATCGCCCTCTCTGCACATCAGCTCATTGCGCTCAACGCACATCACTCCATCGCCATCTCTGCACATCAATTCATTGCGGTCCTCGCACATTACTATATCGCCCTCTCTGCACATCAGTTCATTGCGGTCCCCGCACATCACTCCATCGCCCTCTTTGCACATCAGCTCCTTGCGTTCCCCGCACATCTTTCCATCACCCTCTCTGCACATCAGTTCATTGCGTTCCCCAAACATCACTCTATCGCCCTTGCTGCACATCAGTTCATTGCGGTCCTCGCACATTACTATATCGCTCTCTCTGCACATCAGTTCATTGCGGTCCCCGCACATCCCTCCATCGCCCTCTCTACACATCAGTTATTTGCGTTTCCCGCACATCACTCCATCGCCCTCTCTGCACATCAGTTCATCGCACTCGAAAAGCTCAGCACAGAGCAAGGCATCACATCCTTAGGAACTTCGATTCCTGCTACAGCTGCGCTCGTCCGACGCGCCAAATAAGCTGTAACCGCAGCCTTCCTGCCTTGCCAACGAAGCCCGCGCGCCCTTCGCCCTCACCTCTCAGCTGACCTGGACCAAGGGGGGCCTTCAAGAGTCGGCCTTGATTGGACACACCCCATCACAGCTGATTTGGATACTCGCGTCAATCCTGGACTTGACTCTGGACATCGTACAAAAAAAACTAATATTTGGAAGACTCTTTCAAGCTACAGGTTGTCTGATTATCAAAGTAGTGTTTCAATTCATATTTACTTTAGTGTTTCAATGCGTGTATACTTAAATGTTCTCGATGGTGGGCACTCGAAACATTTTATCCTACATTTAAATAACACTTGTTACGATATTGCTTTAGTGCCGAAATATTTCTTAAAGTGACGATAAATAATGTATTATGAGTGCTAAGCGCCAAAGGAAAATGATGTTCTCTTGTGCTGAGATGACCAGAAACTTATCCCACAAGTGACTTACTCTGTCGGCATCATCAGACTGACGCCGAATAACATCAGGAAAAAAAAACTATTTCCACTCTGTAAAAACAAGTGTCATTAGTTCCATTGTGTTCTATTAGTTCGATTTCTATCTTGACTTAGTTTATGTTTATTTCAGCTGTGCTCATATTACTTGTTTGTACTTTATCAATGTTATTAAGGGTATGGGGATACTGATTTCGAAAATATCGAATAAAACTGCTATTGTCACTGCATAATTATAATTCTAATTTGGAAACGCATTTCCGCACTGGTTGGGCAAATCTATTAGGATGTCGCCCTGTTAGAATTCCGCTCTAGTTTGTTTTTCCTATATATTAACTGTGAACGTGTTAGCTGTGTTTCTATAACCGTATTCTAAGATGTTAATGGTATTACGATTCTCAACATTGTCAAATGTGGCCGGTTCTCTGTAGCAAAACCACAAGTATCCTGTAGCAGGTAGTATCATTGTATTGTACCACTTTATATCTTGAAGCTTAGAATCGTGCTACGATTTCATAACACCCCATTTCCTGAATTGTAATTCTTTTTTCGTCATCTTCTAATATTCCGCCGGTCATGTCTGGTACAAGGTTGGTGCCCAGGATCATGATATCAATAACTTATTGAGAAGCAGATGGGAGCAGCTACGAATTAGTTTAGCTTTGCATTCAACCCAAATCCCGCAATAGGAAGTAACTTTGCCCTAACGCGCATCCGACGTTACGCGAATCCGACTCTCATCTGTGTTATTCCCGTTTATATTC
>SDVV010029108.1:0-11864 GCA_016164225.1 Gammarus roeselii
TATTGTCTTACCAATTTTCTGTAGAGGACCCCCTGGGCAAAAAGTTGGATGCGCTTTGGCAAATTAGGTGAGACTGCTTTTATCTGTTATTTTAATTGTTTTTTCAATTACTGATTCGTCATTATTTCTATGTTTGAGTGTTTATATCATTATATATTTATGTCTGGATTATAATTCTATACATTTTTTCTGTACATATATGTTTGTTTTCTTGTCTAGTTGGGGTAGAATTGACGCATTCGGAGGTTGATTGGATGATATTGAACTTCAGGCAACGCTTTGTGGGTTTTTCCATCTATTTATTTCATATGTATATAATATGTATAGAAATAGTACGGTTTATTTGT
The DNA here is from genome assembly GCA_016164225.1 of Gammarus roeselii. Classification (NCBI taxonomy): domain Eukaryota; kingdom Metazoa; phylum Arthropoda; class Malacostraca; order Amphipoda; family Gammaridae; genus Gammarus; species Gammarus roeselii. The sequence goes on from SDVV010029108.1 coordinate 348, forward strand.
CTGGCAGCTAGCAAGTAGATGTTTAAATTTTGGAATGATGCAGCAGCTGCGTTACGAGATTCTGTATAGTCCATAACGCATTATCCAGTTTTGAACCAAATATTTCGGTGTTACTATGTTCCAAATGTTTTGTTATCAAGCGTAAGTAGACTGTTCGGTTAGTCTTATCTCGATTTTTTTGTATAGCGTGTATCGGTTGGAAGCCCTATTGCAAGAGTGCCTGAATTTTAGTTATCTCTTACAGTTATAGGAATTTTTAGGATATTTTCGGTTTGCATCGTCCATGTAGCACACTATTTCAGGCATATTTGGTCGGTTATTGCATAATTCTTCTTACTATATTATATCTTGGCCGTTTTAGTATGTGTCTTTGTGTATTGTATGTTCTCTGTACAGTTTCCATCTCCAATGCAACCGGTTGGTTATTTATACAAAATCGGAATAATAGGATATATTGCGTTTGTAACTGCATTGTTGAACATTATTTCAGGTATAATTTAGTGACTTGTTGTATATTTATAGTGTTTTATATATCTTCTTACATTCTGGTACAATGTTTGACGTGGTTATTATAGATATAGAAGATCCCAGTTGTTATAAACTCGGACTTGCTGTTAGGTTATTGTATGTTTATTGTAGGACCATTCATCAATATTTAGGAGCAGTTAGAGGTGTCTCATAGGCAAAACCCCGTTTTGTTCATGCCTATTTGTCTAAGTAGACCGATTTACTATGCTGGATACCATAATGTATTACATTTTTAACGCAAATTAGAGCAGAGTAGAGCATCTTATTTGGCTATTTTTATAGTTGTTGTTGTTGTATGATTGTTTTCCACGATAATCATAGGAATGTATGTTTAAGAGGTGTAAATCCGTACTGCATCTTTGTGGAATTACGTCATTGATCCCTAGCAAGCGTATAGCTTAAAGTTTTTAGAAGACGATTTACTGAGTCGATGGGTCATGGTGTAAAGGTGGTTTACACTCTTAGGTTGTCATTTGGAGTTTGTCCAAGTTCAACGTAATTTTCTAAGTTCATGTGGTCGTCGATATTAAGTTCCATGTGTTTGTTGAAGAGGTTATGCGACAAGCTGTTCATCGTTGTAGTGGCTTACGCAAGTCATCTGTGAACATAAGCCCAGCTTTTAATAGCCACACTCTTTGAGACTCATGTCAGCCTCATTTTGGCAACTGTACCTGTGTATAGATTCTTGGTTATGTCCAGGATGTGACTTCACTCGACGTTATTCAGAGACGATGGGCTTTACAGATGCATGGCATGTCTGAGGTATGGAACCATGACTGGGTGTTGTCTCAAAATTTGTTATATATCAGTGGTAGTTAGCTGAGAAGTGACCTATTAGGGCATTGTAGAGTTCGTTGTTATGACACAGTGGGCTTTGGTTTTCTCCTACTAGAGGCATAGCATCAGTTAGGTCTAGAAATTTGTTATAGATTTGAACAGGTATCGTAGTAAAACTAACAATATTCGCATTAACTCGGTGTTAAATGTCATATATTTTGTTATGGCTGTTATGTTATTACATGATTTTTTATTGAGCCAATTCATATTAGGAGTTAAAGTGCAGGATTATTTATATTATTACAAAATCGGTATTGTACATCGGCATCATGTATTGATTGACCATACACCTTCCATATTGATGTAGGATTTATCCTCTGGGGTACGGTAGGATACATCGCATATAATAGTTAATCAATGCTGCTTAGACCATAGTAGAGAAACTTACTCAGCCATTTCATTTGCAGTTATACGTTTCTGAACGGTTATCATAGGAATATAACTGTATTAGGTATAAATTTGGCTAATTTTATAGAATATTGGTTTAAAATACACTTGATTGGATGTACGATCTAAAATATTGATATGTTTTTCATCTTACACTTGATTTGGGTCCGGTTCCATGTCGTCTTGGAGAGCTTATCTATCGAATTTGTGTAGAGTGTTAATGTTAATTTTCTTCAATAATTTGATATACATCTCAACTATGTTATCCGCTCGCATGTCTTTACTAGATGCTTAGTCCCGCATGTCTTACTTATATAAATGTTTGTGATACGCTTACAGTTGTTCATTTAGAAGTTATTGATTAATCAAGGCTCTGTTATGAGATTGCGTTCTATTCAGAATATCTGACTTATTTGAGCGTTCACAATATCCACTATAGCATTTTTTACTTAAGGCTTGTGATGATGGCCGTAAGCCTAACTCATCCTCATATAATCTAACTAAGGATTATATATATTTTTCCCCGTTTCATACTTTTGTCACGTATTTCTTTAATAATTTAAGCTTTATTCATATCAAATCTTTCCACTTGACTCTGTAGTTTTTACCAATCTTTACTAGTTTATGTGCCTATATATATATTTTTTTTCACTTTGCTTGTTACAAGTCCAGTGATATCGACTTGTTTCATGTTATGTTAGGTGATCGATCGTTAGTGGACTGTCGACTTCAGAACGTTTATGTAAGCTTACCGGGTATGTCAGGTATTGTTACGGGGTTAAAGCGTTAGCAAGTTTTATGTATGGTTTTACTGTTGAAATAAGTTTTTTTTTTTATGTTGGATGTGTTGCTCCTACCATTTTCGTCTATTATAACGAATATTGAATAAATCTACTCGAACACATTTTCAACAGATCTGTGATGTAAGGTCCACAGTCAACAAGATCCAGTATATGAATCATGCCTAAGGTACGTAATCAGCAAAATATATATCAATGTACGAAAACATAGATCAAATATCATGAATGCAAAAAGGGTAACCATACACTGCCAAATAGATTAATACCTAGTCAACCTAATGTCACAGTCATCCTAACCAATAGTTATGTATTTAGATTCAAGTTTGACGCATATGTATGATATTGTATGTTTGAAACTCTCCACTTGGGCTGTATATTCAACATATCGAAAGCAATTTGAATACAGCTCTCCAATTTGAGCCCGCAAATATCATTTTACACATGTTTAGATTCCAGATTTTTTTTATCGATATCTCTGTTACATGTTTGGATGAGACTCAACATGTTGGATTCAGGAGAACTAATGCATTTCAATTTGTTACACTTTTTTTAATGTGGAACAGTTTCACACGACATTAGGTTATATCTAGTCATCCTAACCAATTTAACAAATAATTATATATTTTCATTCAAGTTTGATGGTTATGTATGATATTGAGTCATTATTTTGTGCGATGTACATAACAAATCCCCTCCACACGGCTCTATTTTAAGTAGTTTTTTTCTAATGTCACACACCAGGTACACACATACACGTTTTGTACGCATATGCAGGGCCGAGCACGTTGTAATGACGGCGTATACAGAGGTCAATACCGGCATAATGTAGACACATACACACATTTGCATGCACATACAGGGTCGGTTAACATCTGTAGCATTTTACCTCTGATCTATGATTCTTTCATTAGAACAAAGTCCCTTGCATTTTGTTACAAGATATTTAATGTGGATAAGCTTCACGTCATGTTAGCTGGAAAGAACTAAGCATCTTAACCTATCCCAACCTTTTCTAACCAAGAATTATGTATTATCGATCGACTATTCGTGCATACATATGATACTTTTTCATCGATTTATGATATATTCATATCCATCCTCTACACCTGGCTCTACATTTTGATCTATCATTTGCAGGTCTGATAAACACTTCCAATTTTGATCTAGCAAATTTTCATTATGTTTTGTTTGTTATACCTTTTTCATATGATTCATGATTTTTGAGTGTTTTTCACACCCATCAAAACCTAACCTAATCTAACTTTATGTATGGTATTCAGTCCTTGTTATATACATATGAAGCCTTCCAAACGACTCTAATTATCACTTTAACATATATGTTATTTATTTCGTTGTCACTTCCAACCCATATTTGATAGCAGAGAGAACCCATTTTCAAATTTAGATTGTTGGAATGTTACAGGTATTTCATATTATTTTTGATTTGATACAATTCTAAATCCCTTTAACTTGTTATTTCACACCCATCATAACCTAACCTAACCTTATGTATGGTATTCAGTCATTGATATATACATATGAACCCCTCCAGACGACTCTGAACATCACTTTAACATACATGTTATTTATTTTGTTGTCACTCTCGACCCAAATTAGTCAGCAGAGAGGCACCATTTTCAAACTTGGATGGATTGGATGCTACAAGTAATTCAAATTTGCATCCAGTTTCATACAAACGGACACATGGTCTCACACTATGTTTTTTCTTATTATACTTCAATATCTCCACTTGGCTCTACAACCTTTGACGACTTGCACCTCTGATTTGCCTTTTATTTCCTATAATTTTCATATTCTTGACGATGATTTCGCATCAAGATCTGATCGGACTCTGATTTATAACCTACCAATCTGTAAAACATCTAGATCATTTACCTCGATATAGGTTTATGGCATTATTTCACGCCTTGAAACATATTCTCCTACTGATTTTGACAATTCGATGTTACCTCCGACTGACACTATGTTTGCAATTCTTTACCTATTCTTTGAGTTTAGGATAATATAATCATTTCATTAAGGCTTCACATAGTTTTATTAGTTTTTATTGGCATTATTTACAGACCTTACTGGCATCATCAATGCCATCTACCGCGTTTTTTTTATTTGAAACAACATGGTTCGTACATCCAACCACACCCATCATCGCTATATTTCAGATTCCTCTAAAAATCTTTCATTTACTCTATAATAGCTGTTCTGTTCCAGTAAGTCCACAAATGTATTACTTCTTCCTCTTGAACCTTAACTATTCGAAACTTTTCCAATTCAAAGTCATTCTGATCTTCATCATTGAGAATTTTTCGCATACGATCCAGATTTTCTTTTGTTTCTAGGTATAATTGGTTTTTCACTACATCAGCATTATTACAGTCATGATGATGATTTTTCGACTTGGATCATACAAATTTCGAGATTTGCTTTATTAGTTCCTCTAATCTTTGTTACATACGACTGCAACGCGTCGACATCAGTTACCCAAAGCCGACTTCTTTTTTCCTGCATCCATATATGAATGACATATCCCACTCTTTGGGTTCTTGTTTCACCCATTCTAAGAAAACTGATATTTTCAACACTATTAAATATATGTTCGATCCGACTCATATCATCTTCGGAGATTTCTTCTTCCGACACTTGTAAATAAATTTTTTGATACGCATATTCATTTTTGTTTATTCTATGACGGAAGGTATATCTTCTCTTGATCTCAACGTAACACTGACTCCATTATCGGTATGCAGCCAGCTATTATAAGTTGATTACATGTTATTTTTCGCAAACCATTAGGCCTAACATTGCTCGCCTATGTCATCAACTGTGCATGTATGTATGTGTATAGGGCTGTGTACGTATGTGCAAGTGTATTTTCAAGTGTATGTACGTGTTACATGAGTTAAAAAAAATGTATAAGAAAAATTTAAATTCAAAATTTCAATCAAATTTCAAATTGTCGAGGGATGATAGAGCCAAGTCAGTCTATTGGAGTGGTAACATGGCGCTAATTAAGTAAGGTCTTATCCCTCGAAAATTGGAAGTTTTATTGAAATTTTGAATTTTAATTTTTTGTTATACATTTTTTACCTCATTTAATACGTACATACGCTTGAACATACACATGCACATACGAACACAGCCCTAAACACATACATACATACACAGTTGATGACCTAGGCGAGCAATGTTAGGCCTAATGTTTTGCGAAAAACAAAATATAATCAACTTATAATTGCTAGCTGCATACCTAAAATGAAGTCAGTGTTACATTGCGATCAAGCGGAGGCATACGTTTCATCATAGAATAAACAAAAATGAATTTTCGTATCTCAAAATTTATTTACAAGTGTTGGAAGAAGAAATCGTCGAAGATGATATGAGTCGGATCGAACAAATATTGACTAGTTTTGAAAATATCAGTTATCTTAGAATGGGTATAACAAGAATCAAAAGAGTGGGAGATATCATTCATATAAGGATGCAGGGAAAAGGAAGTCGGCTTTGGGTAACTGAAGTCGACGCGTTACAGTCGTATGTAACAAAAATTAGGGGAACTAAGAAAGCAAATCTCGAAATTGGTATGATAGAAGTGAAAAAATCATCATCATGACTGTAATAACGCTGATGTAGTGGAAAACAAATTATATCTATGAACAAAAGAAAATCTGAATCGTAGGCAAAATTTCTCAATGATGAAGATCAGAATGACTTTGAATTGGAGAAATTTCGAATAGTTAAGGTTCAAGAAGAAGAAACAATACAATTGTGGACTTATGGGAACGGAACAGCATTCGGTATTCGCATCGGAGCTATGATAGAGTACATGAAAGATTTTGAGAGAAAACTGAAATATAGTGATGATGGGTATGGTTGGATGTATAAACCATGATGTTTCAAATAAAAAATGAGGTAGATGGCATTGATGATGTCAGTAAGGTCATTAAATAATGCCAATACATACTAATTAAACTATATGGAGCCTCAACTCAAGAAATAGGTAAAGAATTGCAAACATCGTGTACGTCGGAGGTAACATCGAATTGTCGAAATCAGTAGAAGAATGTGTTTCAAGGCATGAAATGATGCCATAAACCTATCTCGAGGTAAATCATCAAGATGTTTTACAGATTGGTAGAATATAAATCAGGGTCCGATCAGATCTTGAAGCGAAGTCATCGTCAAGAATATGAAAATTATAGGAAATAAAAGGCAAATCAGAGATGCAAGCCGTCAAAGGTTGCAGAGCCAAAGGAGATATTGAAGTATAATAAGAAAAACATAGTGTAAGACCATATGTCCGTTTGTATGAAACTGGATACAAATTTGAATTACTTGTAGCATTTAATCCATCCAAGTTTGAGAATGGGGCCTCTCTGCTGAATAATTTGGGCCGAGAGTGACAACAAAATAAATAACATGTATGTTAAAGTAATATTTAGAGTCGTCTGTATATATCAATGACTGAATATCATACATAAGGTTAGGTTAGATTATGATGGGTGTGAAATAACATTTTAAAGTGATGTAGAATTGTGTCAAATCAAAAATAATATGAAATACCTGTGACATTCCAACCATCTAAGATTGAAAATTGGTCCTCTCTGCTATCAAATATGGGGTGAGAGTGACAACAAAATAAATAACATATATGTTAAAGGGATAATTAGAGTCGTTTGGAGGGCTTTATGTGTATATAACAATAACCGAATACCATACATAAAGTTAGGTTAGGTTAGGTTTTGATGGGTGTGAAACAAACGATGTAATTTGCATATGAAAATTAATGAAAATTGCTTTGTCAAAACTGCAAATGATAGATCAAAATATAAAGCCAGGTGGAGAGGTTGAATATGAATATATCATAAATAGATGATCAAGTATCAAATGTATGCACAAAAAGTCGATCGATAATACATAATTCTCGGTTAGAAAAGGTTGGGATAGGTTAAGATGCTTATTCCTTTTCACCTAACATGGCGTGAAGCTGATCCACATTAAATATCTTGTAACAAAGAGCAAGGGACTTTGTTCTAATGGATAAATCATATATCAGAGGTAAAATGCTTCAGATGTTAACCGACCTTGTAAATGCATATAAATGTGTGTATGTGTCTACAATGTGTCGGTATTGACCCCTGTATACGCCGTCATTACACCGTGCTCGGATCTGAATATGCGTACAAAGCGTGTATGTGTGTACCTGGTGTGAGACATTAAAAAAAAACTTCTTAAAATAGAGCCGTGTGGAGGGGATTTGATATGTACATCGCACAAAATAATGACTAAATATCATAAATAACAATCAAACTTGAATGAAACTATATAATCATTGGTTAAGTTGGTTAGGATGACTGGATCTTTGAACCTAATTTCGTGTGAAACTGTTCCACATATAAAAAATTGTGCAACAAATTGAAGTGCATTAGTTCTCTTGAATCCTACCTGCTGAGTCTTATCCAAACATGTAACAGAGATATAGATAAAAAAATCTGGAACCTGAACATCTGCAAAAGGATATTTGCTGGCCCAAATTGGAGAACTGTATTCAATTTTTTTTTGATAAGTTGAATATACAGCCCAAGTGGAGAGTTTCATACATATCAATATAATACATATGCGTCAAACTTGAATAAAAATAATTAACTATTGATGAGGATGACTGTTTGGTTAGGTTGCCAAGGCATTAATGTATTTTACAGTGTATGGTAACCCTTTTTGCATTCATTGATATTTGATCGATCTTGTCGTACGTTGATATATATTTCGCTAATTATGTACCTTAGGCATGATTTATTTACTAAATCTTGTTGACTGCGGACCTTACATCACAAATCTGTAGAAAATGCGTTGGAGTGGATTTATTCAATATTCGTTATGATAGACGAAAATGATAGGAGCAACACATCCAACATTTAAAAAAATGTTATTCCAACAGTAAAAACATACATAAAACTTGCTAAAGCTTTAACCCCCGTAACAATCACTGACTTATGCGGTAATCTTACATAGACGTTTTGAACTCGACAGTCCACTAACGAGAGATCACCTAACATTATTTGAAACTAGTCGATATTACCTGACTTGTAACAAGGAAAGGGGAAAATATATATAGGTAGGTATATAAACTGGTAAAGATTGGTAAAAACTACAGAGTCAAGTGGATAGATTTGATATGAATAAAGCTTAAATCAATGAAGAAATACCTTACGAAAGTATGGAAACGGGAAAAAAATGTATAATCCATGGTTAGATTATGTTTGGATGAGTTAGGTTGACATTAACAACTGTTAACAACTGTAAACGTATCACAAACATTTAAATAAGTAGGACATGCGGGAATAAGCATCTAGTAAAAACATGCGGGCTGATAACATAATTGAGATGTATATTATATTATAGAAGAATTTTAACACTAATACTCTACAAAATACGATAGATTAGCTCTCCAAGACGACATAGAACCGGACCCAAATCCAGTGTCACGAGGAAAAGCATACCAATATTTTAGATCGTTACATCCAATTAAATGTATTTTAAACCCAATATTCTATGAAATTAGCAGAATTCATACCTATTACAGTTATATTCCTATGATAACCATTCAGAAACGTATGACAGCAATAAAAAATAGCTAAGAAAATTTCCTCTACAATGGTCTAAGCAGCATTGATTAACTATTATATACGGTGTATCCTACCGTACCCCAGAGGATAAATCCTACACCAATATGGAAGGTGTATGATCAATCAATAAATGATGCCGATGTACACTACCGATCTTGTAATAAATAGGAATAATCCTGCGCTTTAACTCCTAAGGTGATCTGGTTCATGAAAAAAATCATAGGCTAACATAACAGCCATACCGAAATATCGGACATTTAACACTGAGGTAATGCGAATATTGTTATTTTTACTACGATACCTGTTCAAATCTATAACAAATTCTTAGACATAACTGATGCTATGCCTCTAGTAGGAAAAAATTAAAGCCCACTGTGTCATAACAACGAACTCTACAATGCTCTAATAGGTCACTTCTCAGCAAACTAGCACTGATATATAACAAATTTAGAGACAACACACAGTCATGGTTCCATTCCTCAGATATACCATGCATCTGTAAAGCCCATCGTCTCTGAATAACGTCGAGTGAAGTCACATCCTGGACATAACCAAGAATCTATACACAGGTACAGTTGCCAATATGCGGCTGACATGAGTCTCAAAAGTGTGTGGCCATAAAAAGCTGGGCTTCTGTTCACTGATGACTTAAGTAAACCACTTGTCGCATAACCTCTTCAACAAACACATGGAACTCAAGATCGACGTCCACAAGAACTTAGAAAATCACGTTGAACTTGGACGAACTCCAAATGACAACCAAAGAGTGTAAACCACCTCTACACCATGACCCATCGACCCGGTATGTCGTCTTCTAAAAACGTATAACTATAGGCTTGCTAGGGATCAATGACAAAATTTCCTACAGACGCAGTACGGATTGACACCTCTTAAACATACATTCCTACGATTATCGTAAAAAAAAATCATACAACAGCAACAACTACTAAAATAGCTAAATAAGATGCTCTATTCTGCTCTAATTCACGTGAAAAATGTAATATTTTATGGTATTCATTTTAGTAAATCGGTCTACTTAGACAAATAGGCATAAACACATCAGGATTGTGCCTATGGGACATCTCTAACTGCTCCTAAATATTGAAGAATGGTCCTACAATAAACATACAATAACCTAGCAACAAGTCCGAGTTAGAAACAACTGGGATCTTCTATATCTATTATAACCACGTCAAACATTGTACCAGAATGTAAGAAGATATATGAAACACTATAAATATACAACAAGTCACTAAATTATACCTGAAATAATGTTCAACAATGCAGCTACAAACGCAATATATCCTATTATTCCGATATTGTATAAATAACCAACAGATTGCATTGAAGATGGAAACTGTACAGAGAACATACAATACTCATAGACACATACTAAAACGGCCAAGATATAATATAGTAAGAAGAATTATGCAATAACCGGCCAATTATGTCTGCAATTGTGAGCTACATGGACGATGCAAACCTAAATATCCTAAAAAATCCTACAACTGTAGGAGATAACTAAAATTCAAGTGCTCTTGCTATAGTTAGGGCTTCAACCGATACTCGCTATACAAAAAAAAATCGAGATAAGACTACCCGAACTGTCTACATACGCTTGATAACGAAACATTTGGAACATGGTAACACCGAAATATCTGGTTCAAACCTGGATAATGCGTTATGGAGTAAACAGAATCTCGTAACGAAGCTGCTGCATTAATCCAAAAAGGGGGTAAATTAACATTTCTTTAACTAAAGTAACCACGGCATAATCGTAACAGTATGTTATATATACATATAAAAATACCAAAATGATGCAATAACCGATAAAATATGACTGAACTAGTGTGCTGCATGGACGATGCAAACCTAAAATATCCTAAAATTTCTATAACTGTATGAGATATATATTCAAAATTTCAAAAAACAGTACAAATTCAACATATATCAAACGATCATTACTAAGTATACATAACACAATATAATAACTTACAATAAATCCATATCGTTCAGGTAAACTCGCTATTGGAACACCGCGTCAATGGAACACCAATATATCTGGTTCAAACCTGGATAATGCGTTATGGGGTAGATAGATTCTCGTAACGAAGCTGCTGGATCAATCCAAAATGCAAACATCAACTCGCTAACTACCAGACAAATAAACCGTACTATTCCCATAGGTATTATATACATATGAAATAAATAGATGGAAAAACACACAAAACGTTGCCTAAATTTCAATATCAGGCTGGTAGCAAGCATCCAACCAACCTCCGAATGCGTCAATTATACCCCAACTAGACATGAAAACAATCATA
>SDVV010029109.1:0-11864 GCA_016164225.1 Gammarus roeselii
CAAACAAACAAAGGGGGCGGTCCATCGCCCGTCCGAATGCAAGTGCAGTTCATATAAACCTATAAGAGAGTTCGCGGGCCTGAACCCTGGTATCTATGTACCGCAGTCCAACACGTTAACCACGAAGCCAAGAGGGCATGAAAGTAGTGTATCATTGAGTTGAGGTCATCCTCACACTCGATACGCTGCCCGCGTCGCTATGACAACGATATTAATGCTAAGAGTCTTCTTGCCATGTGGAGCAGCTCACAATCTGCTCAGTTATCCCTGAATATCAGATAGAACGAGATGCCGTTTTCCTTGCCGTCCACTTTGAAGTAATTTGGTTGTCCTCCTGTAAGATATCAAAAGGAGCCCCGTCCACTTTCAAGCAATTCGGTTGTCCTATTGTAAGATATCATAAGGGGCCCCGTCCAGTTTGAAGCAATTCGGTTGTCCTCCTGTATGACATCATAAGACCCTTGCCCAGTATGAAGCAATTCGATTGTCCTCCTGTAAGATATCATAAGGGGCCCCGTCCAATTTGAAGCAATTAGGTTGTCCTGGTGTAAGATATAAGGAGCCCCCGTCCAGTTTGAAGCAATTCGGTTGTCCTCCTGTAAGATATCATAAAGGGCCCCCATCCAATTTGAAGCAATTCGGTTGTCCTCGTGCAAGACTTCATAAGGGGCCCCCGTCCAATTTGAAGCAATTCGCTTGTCCTCCTGTAAGATATCATAAGGGGCCTCCGTCCAGTTTGAAGCAGTTCGGTTGTCAGGCTGTTGGATATCATAAGTAGCCCCCGTCCAGTTTGAAACAGTTCGGTTGTCAGGCTGTATGATATCATAAGGGGCCCCGTCCAGTTTGAAGCAGTTCGGTTGTCAGGCTGTAGGATATCATAAGAGGCCCCCGTCCAGTTTGAAGCAGTTCGGTTGTCAGGCTGTAAGATATCATAAGAGGCCCCCACCCATATTGAAGCAGTTCGGTTGTCTGGCTGTAAGATATCATAAGGGGCCCCGCCCAGTTTGAAGCAGTTCGGTTGTCAGGCTGTAGGACGCGCTCATTATAGAATACTGCCACTCAACCCCTCCTTCCGACCTCGCTGGGCATTAGAGCCCTGACACTTGATCTAAGGATCAAGAACTTCGCGGGTGAGACAGACGCCTTGGTCAGCCCATCCTTCTCTACGATCTGCTGTTTAGAATTCAATACAAAAGTATGGAACATGCTTAATGCATTTGTTTCACGTGATAATTAAACGAAGAAGAGAACTACACTTGCCGCATTGAAGGGTTTCTTTACCGTCAATGACGTTTGATTTATAACACACATTGCTGTGTAAAAATATCCTGACGAAAATATTCAATTTGGTGCCGGCTTATGATGTACTCTCTGGATCTAAAGAACTTCGCGAGCGGAAATTCGTGCTGAAACAGGAATTAGTGTAAGTATTTGACCGACTTTGTACCTAACAACCAGCTTCACCAAAATCAACATGGCTTTCAGGTTTCGAAAATTGACTGGAGACATTATTTGCTGCGTTCGATAGTGGGATAGTAACAGTTGTAACTTTAATGGACCTCAGCAAAGCGTTTTATTGTGTGAACCATGGAATTTTGGTGGTGAAATTACAGAGAATAGAACTAATTCCATTGACAGGAATTGGATATGAAGTTTTTTTCTCAATGGAAAATCCCTAGCGAGTTAGAATGAACAATAATTATCTGCCAGTATGCCTAATAGATGGGGTACCACAAGGGCCGATCCTTGGACCTCTGCTCTTCCATATTTTTTTATGACATAGTAAACGCAAACAACAGGCTGCTCTTTGTTCTGTTTGCCATGATTCTACAGTGAACTCGCTCGGAAAAAATCTCAATGATTCTATTATTAATATGAATAATTAATTGGTCCATTTTTCAAATTGGTTTACACATATCAAATTGATGATATGTGTCGACGAGACATATAGGTTAGAATATTTTTCAATAAACAGACACCATTCCTAACTTAGAGGTCAAACTAGAAGTCAATCAATTGCAAATGTAGCATAAACATAGTTTATTGGTGTGATAGTAGACGAAAGACTTAACTGGAAATACCACGCTTTTTTGTTCCCGGAATATTATCCAAATCGTGTCCCATCCTCTTTACAAAATTCGAAATTGTCTAATAACTGCCACAAAATGTATTCTGTACTGCAGCCTTATTCATCCCTTCATGATTTACTGTATAAATGTGTATGGTCCTACCGTTATTTTTATTCAACAGTGTGTCATTAGAACACTATCACATGCTAGCAAACGTGACCGCACTTTGCCTCTTTTGCCAATGGAATATTCTCCCACTGTGTCACACCATTATCCTTACCCCGAAATTGTTCGTTTAGAAAGCTTTAAATCAATAAACCTACATTGATGACGAATATGATCTTCGTAATAAATACGGATCTGCAAATTCACCGTAACTCATCAACTCAGTCCTAACTGTTGTCAAATACAGGGCTGTTAGAAGCTTGGAATTCGATTACTACATAAATGAGAACAAGTAAAAGTATAGGTACCTTTTCACGTACACTAATATTACACCCGTTTGAAGTTCCTTGAACAGTAATTTTTTCCCTTTATGTAATTTACCATCTAAACTATTTGTTTTCAATCAAAATATTTCCTTTTAATGTTCTTTCATATGCTCACATTTCCTTTTATCTCGCTCATGGAGGAACCTGTTTTATTATCAGCCATATTTTAATGTCCCATTGAAATGTTTTAGGCATACGCATATACAATCTGTCATGTTAACTTTGTCATACTTTTTCATACTATTACTTGAGTAAATGTAGCATACAATCTCGTGCTGGACATTTTTGACTCTGAGTTTTTCAACTAAAGGACAGTGTATACAGCATATATGGTCGTAATTACTTAAGCGACACCAGGACTAACTTATTTTACTTCGCTTTGTAGAGATCGATAGTTCAATGGGACGATTTCTTTTGTCATGACATGGAATAATTGAGAATAGAGAGTGTCCTCAAACACTATCCGTAGAGTTTGGATTGTAAATAAAAATTTATGTACATCCCCTACTTATACGTTAATATTAAGAGTATTTAATTAGCAAATGTTGTCATTAGAACAGCTCACGCTGACGATGACGTGGGACATATTATGTGCGCTGCGAAATGTTGATGGTTTTTCAACCTGTCATCATACGTTTTTTTTTTATCCTTTAATCCTGTATCGACGTTTTCTACTACTTCTTTTACTCGCTGCTATGACCACCTCCCTCGTTCCGGTGTACGTCGTCATCTAAGTTTCACCTTCTCCCCTCAGACTCTTTATCCTACTCCCTCTTACGATATCCTCTATTCCCATTTTCACTCCCTCCTACGAATGCCTTCCCGACTCCTTCTTACGACACCCTCCATTCCCACTTTCCTTCCCTCCTACGACTGCCTCTCCTACTTCCTCTTACGACATCATCTATTTACACTTTTACTCCCTTCTACGACTGCTTTCCTTACTCCCTTTTGCGACCAACTCTTTTTCCACTTGTATCCCCTCCTACGACTGCTCCCCCTACTCCCTCTTACGATATCCTCTTTTCCCAATCTTATTCCCTCCTACGACTGCCTTCCCTAATCCCTCTTTGACATCTTCTGTTCTCACTTTTACTCCCTCCTACGACTGTCTCCCCTACTCCCACTCACGACATACTATATTCCCTGTAACTCAACTTCCCTACATACTCTTACGATGTCTTCTATTCTCTTTTTTACTCCCTTCTGCGACTGCCTTTCCTACTTCCTCTTACGACATCCTCTATTTACACTTTTTCTCCCTCCTACGACTGATTTCCTTACTCCCCTTTGTGACCCACTCTATTCCCACTTTTACTCTCTCCTGCGGTTACCTTCCTTACTCCCTCTTACGACATCATCTGTTCTCACTTTTACTCCCTCCAACGACTGCCTCCCCAACTACCTCTTACGACATCCTCCATTCTCACTTTTACTCCCTCCTACGACGGCCACTCCTACTCCCTCTTACGATACCCTCCATTGCCACTTCTACTTCCTCCAACGACTGCATTCCCTACTCCTTACGGCATCTTCTATTTCCACTTTTTATCCCTCCTACGACTGCCTCCCCTACTCCCTCCTACGATATCTTATTTTCCTACACTTACTCCCTTCTACAACTGCCTCCCCTATTTCCTCTTACGATGTCCTCTATTCCCACTTTTATACCCTCCTTCGACTGACTCCCCTGCTCCCTCTTACGATATCCCATATTTCCACTTTTACTCCCTCCTATGACTGCCTCCCCTACTCCCTCTTACGACAAACTCTATTCCCACTTTTATTCCCTCATACGACTGCTTCCCTTACTCCCTCTTTCGACATCCTCTATTCCCACTTTTACTCCTTCCTACGATTGCCTCCCAACTCCCTCCAACACTAATCTCTACTCCTTCCCTCTTATATTCCCTTCTCCAATCGCCTCCTTTTCTTCTCCTTACGCCATCTGCAATCTTTCATTCTCCTACACCCTATTTCAACCTCCTCTCCTACTTCATTTCATTCGCCATCCTCTACTCCTCCCTCATATACTCCCTTCTCCGTTCACCTCTCCTACTCCCTCCTCGTCACCCTCTACTCTTCCCTCATATACTCCCTTCTCCGTTCACCTCCTCTACTTCCTCCTACGCCATCCTCTACTCCCTCTTCATATACTCCCTCCTCCGATCACCTCCCCTACCCCATCCTACGCCATACTCCACTCCCTCCCTCATATACTCCCTCCTCCGATCACCTCCTCTACTTTCTCCTACGCCATCCTCTTCTTCTTCCCTCAAATACTCCCGCTTCCGATAACCTCCCCTACTTCCTCCTACACCCTCCTCTTCTCCCTCCCTCAAATACTCCCTCCTACGTCATCCTTTTCTCCCTCCCTCAAATACTCCCTCCTCCAATCCCCTCCCCTACTCCCTCCTACGCCATCCTTTATTTTTTCTCAAACTCCCTTCCTCACCCTCTCCTCTCGTCGTCTCCCCTCTCCCATTCCTCCCTCCAAAGTCACCCCCCCTCCATTCTCTCCCATCCGAAGCTTTTAGCCTAATATCATGTGAGTGTTGTCCACTCTCTTGTGAGATGGCTTCTTGACCATCCTTCCAGTGTTGGGGTACACGGTTGCCCAAGTGCTGTTTAGGTCACCAAGTTAGAACTAAAAACACGCTTTTGGTGGGAGAGATCATACTGGAAATTTTGCTCATATTATGATCTAAAAATAAAACCGTACTCGCAAGAAAAAAAGTTTGTTGTCCATATGTATGCCTTGATCCGGAAGGTGAGATAAATCATTTGGTAATGTGCAATCGACATGGCGTCTGAGTTGAGAAAGAGTCTATTAGTTTATAGGTCAATGATCGTGATTATCGTGTTCCTTCTCGGTGTGATTCGGTATATACTAGCTGAAGTCGTGAAAATGGCACGGACGTTACAACGCTCCGAAAATATTATTCGCAACCCGTGTATGCGTCTATAACGTTTGTATGTCTCTCACCCTTTAATGTTTATCGTACACTTGCATATCCCTGACACTTGCATTTCTCTCTTTAGTCCACGTATAATCCACGTATATATGTCTCGTAGAGATATATGAATCAACATATGCCTGAAAATTTGCCTCATGTCTGGAGAATGTTTCGACGACAAATTAAGTCGTCTGAAAACTCTTTATTTGTATGTCTCTTAGCCCGCATGAATGGGAGAAACTCGTGTGTTCTTTACAATCGTGAATGTGTTGAAATGATCCAACCAGTTCAGTACCCAACTACAAAATTTTGATTAATTGTGCAGGCAAATCATTTCCCAACTTGAGATCTTTGTGCTAACCTAGGTCGTGCTAACCTAGGTCGTGCTAACCTAGGTCGTGCTAACCTAGGTCTCTGCCGAATCATAGTGGATCGTGGATTGGGGCTAAACTCTTGATTAGCCTTCGATTGGTTCCATTTCGATATGATCCTCCCGTTGCAATAAACGGCTTTGAAGGTCGATAAAAACTTGACAAAGATTTGCTTGTAAGTGTCAAAACCAATGAATTCCAATTCGGTTGATTAAACACAGAACCTGGTTTACGTTTTTTAGAGCAAATTTAAAGCAAAGATATTATATTGTACTTATTTTTGTCTTATATTCAAAGGAGTATGACACCCAATAGGGCTTTTAGAGATGAACCATCGCTAAAGTGGGCGCGCATATTCAAGTAACACTGCACTACTGGTCTCTTTTATCTGACCTATTCAAAGGAGCATGACACCCAATAGGGCCTTTAGAGATGAACCATCGCTAAAGTGGGTGCGCATATTCAAGTAACATCGCACTACTGGTCTCTTTTATCTACGTTGTTGTTCGCAGTATAGCGAACACGAAATATAAGAGATGTTCTTATGACCGGGCGTAGGGGGAGTAGCCAAGTTTAATCATCATCGGTCCGTCAGCTTCGGAGCAGTTCATGGATACATGAACAGTTAGTCAAGCAAGCAAACAGACAAACAGACCTGATGGTAATAGCATATTGTTATGTAGATTCATTGCCCTAGCGTTCTGTAATGAAATTATTGAAAAAAAACATTGGTATCCAATATATTAATCAGTCACTTATGTGTTCTCTTCGTGATGGTATCTGTTGGCTTTCATCAAACGTTGACGAAAAACATAGACAAATAACAACTTACACAGCAATTGATGTAGAGTTGCCTCATATTAAAAAATCCTCTACATTTCTGTGAGTCTGATGGTCCAATGTATGAGGTCCTCTTCTGAGTCTCCATAGGTAAACGTCAAGCCAGGCTGGGGTATTTGGCCTTTCAGTGGGTCACTCTAAATCAACAATTGGAATGAAATGTCTACACCTCCCTGAGCCGTCGGTACTCTGAAGGGTGTTTCCCAACGGTGTTATTTTTTTCGTAAGATTCGTTGCTTCACCACGTGGAAATTCTTCACAAACGATTTGATCGATTTTTGTATCAGTACAGAACTCTTCTTACTAAAAGAATGCTTAGCTTATGTGCGTTTTTTTAATTAATCAATTGCTGGATCCATCAGACCGATAATCACACTTTGGAAAAGTATCTTACAAAATTTCTATGAGCAAGCCCAGCCCTTGTATAAAACCGCTCCTGACTAAACTCTTTCATCAAACCTCTCTTGGCTAAACTCTTGCAGCAAACCTCTCTTGACTAAACTCTTACATCAAACCTCTCGGGACTAAACTCTTGCATCAAACCTCTCTTGACTAAACTCTTGTATCAAACCTCTTCTGACTAAACTCTTGCATCAAACCCCGTGGGACTAGACTCTTGCATCAAACCTCTCCTGACTAAACTCTTGCATCAAACCTCGCGGACTAAACTCTTGCATCAAACCTCTCCTGACTAAACTCTTGCATCAAACCTCACGGGACTGAACTCTTGCATCAAACCTCTCGAGACTTAACTCTTGCATCAAACCTCTCGGGACTAAACTCTTGCATCAAACCTCGCGGGACTAAACTCGTGCATCAAACCTCTCGAGACTAAACTTTTGCATCAAACCTCTCGGGACTAAACTCTTGCATCAAACCTCTCTTGACTAAACTCTTGCATCAAACATATCGAGACTAAACTCTTGCATCAAACCTCTCGTGACCAAACTCTTGCATTAAACCTCTCGAGACTAAACTCTTGCATCAAACTTCTTAGGACTAAACTCTTGCATCAAACCTCTCGGGACTAAACTCTTGCATCAAACCTCTCCTGACTAAACTCTTGCATCAAACCTCACGGGACTGAACTCTTGCATCAAACCTCTCGAGACTAAACTCTTGCATCAAACCTCTCGGGACTAAACTCTTGCATCAAACCTCGCGGGACTCAACTCGTGCATCAAACCTCTCGGGACTAAACTCTTGCATCAAACCTCTCGAGACTAAACTCTTGCATCAAACCTCTCGGGACTAAACTTTTGCATCAAACCTCTCGGGACTAAACTCTTGCATCAAACCTCTCGGGACTAAACTCTTGCATCAAACCTCGCGGGACTAAACTCTTGCATCAAACCTCTCGGGACTAAACTCTTGCATCAAACCTCTCTTGACTAAACTCTTGCATCAAACCTCGCTGGACTAAACTCTTGCATCAAACCTCTCCTGACTAAACTTTTGCATCAAACCTCGCGGGACTAAACTCTTGCATCAAACCTCTCCTGACTAAACTTTTGCATCAAATCTCGCGGGACTGAACTCTCGCATCAAACCTCTCGAGACTAAACTCTTGCCTCAAACATATCGAGACTAAACTCTTGCATCAAACATATCGAGACTAAACTCTTGCATCAAACCTCTCGTGACCAAACTCTTGCATTAAACCTCTCGAGACTAAACTCTTGCACCAAACTTCTTGGGACTAAACTCTTGCATCAAACCTCTCGGGACTAAACTCTTGCATCAAACCTCTCGGGACTAAACTCTTGCATCAAACCTCTCGAGACCAAACTCTTGCACCAAACTTCTTGGGACTAAACTCTTGCATCAAACCTCTCGGGACTAAACTTTTGCATCAAACCTCTCGGGACTAAACTCTTGCATCAAACCTCTCGGGACAAAACTCTTGCATCAAACCTCTCGGGGCTAAACTCTTGCATCAAACCTCTCGAAACTAAGCTCTTGCAGCAAACCAATTTTGACCATCGTCATTGGCGATTTGCTAACCTCTGAAAAATATGATCAAGATGTTTTGTAACAACAAACCTCTCTTGGTATGTCTTTTACAGCTATCCACTCAAAGCTAACGACTTTAATGAAATGAATCTTCGCAAACACCTCGTATTAACTGTCATTTCTTGAATATTCAACGAGTCTTACAATCAAACAAAATCAAGTGAAAAAGTTTCACATCTTTAATTTACACGTCCTTAATGACTTCAGCCAATATGGTCAAATAAAGTTGATCCGGTCATTCTGCCCGAGAGTGATTCACTCTTCGTTGGCCTGACAGGAACACATCGAAAGAGAAATGTTTCATAAGCAGGGCTGTAAATTGTTGTTTTGGGAAGTGATCCTATTGTGAAAACTGATGGTAAGGCAATCTATGTGAAAGACGGTCTTGGAAGCTGTGGAGAGTATACATTTATTAGGATTACTGTGTGAGTTTCATTGTTAAAATATAAAGACCATAATTATAATAATTATAGTGTATAGACCACCAAACCGTGAGTATGGACATTTTGAAAATGCACTTGAATTTTCGCAAACGTATAGTAACGAAAGAAAATTCGTTCATGGTTTGAATAGATCTGAAAAAAAATCAACTTTTCCCACGTCGAATTTAACTTTTTATAGAAATTTCTGATGGTTTTATGTACAGACATAGCTTCTTAATGAATAATATTAATTAAATTTCCGCTGAGTTCAAATATCGAGCGAAAAATTAACATTGCAGATTTTTCTTAATCTTCAAACATAAATGAATTTTCCTGTCGCTTCTGCACATGTCAAATATTGTTCAGGCTGAATTGCAATTCCTTCTCGGAGGCGACCACAATTCTCCATTTGTCATCTGGTCAAATAATGAACTAGTGGCGGCACTTGGTAGCTCACAGAATTAACACAGGTAATACCACAGCTGTGTTAAATCAAGCTAATAAACTATTAGGATTAGCAGATAAATACTTTCTTACACAAATGATTGAAAAACTGACACGAACTAACAATACTTTCTATATTTTGTTTGTGAAACCATTATAGTATTTCTAAACCATCAAAATATATAAAACTACGCTATCGGATTATAGCGTGATCAAATTAAATCTAAATATTGAGATGGAACACGGTAAATATAACAATTTGGGCTGAGAACACGACCTTGCGGCAATTGATCTTAAGAAAAGTGTTCACCAGTTGCAGACTATTGCTCTCCTTTCTGGATCACACACCGACGGGAAGATCTGGAAATTTAAAGAAGGTTCACCGCAAACATTGCAGAGGTAATTATTTAATTAATCACTACGCCAGATTTAAAGCCTTGAGGTTATACTCGATCCAGAGACGTCTGAAAAGTTCTGCAAGGCTACACGGTCAATATCAAAGAAACCTTCTTACGGAAATGTGACACAGAGAAACCTGGCAAGGATCGGCTGAATGTGTTACCTCGGAGGGTCAAAACTTGCGAGCGACAAACTGATGAAAGCCGAAGCATTTATCAGTTTCCATTTGACGTTCACCGAAGTTATTCAATCGAATGCCTCTGGAACTACGTGAGATAAAATATCTGCCGCAATGTCAGCCACGGCAAACATCTTAAGGTTCAATAGTCAATTTGACAAGTACCTCAGCTGTGTTCCTGAGCGTCCTCCAATCAGTGGAACAACTCTCTACTCAAAGGCCCCGCCGAGCGGGAATCCCACTGGCGAATGTGGCAGCAATGTGGAACAGCTGATGCCGCAGCATGAGTGGAGTGTCCTCGCAGATACGGGCCAGGCGGCAGTTATGATGCGACCCGCTACACAGCAAAGAATGAGCATGTATCAAAGTAATCAAGTAGTCAGGACATTGCATAGCAATAATTGACTTGCTTTGTAGCTGGATCAGCTGTTTCTACGCTAAAAGTGTGAGGCGAGTATTGGTGCAAAACTTGTGTACGTCAATATAGTGTCAGGTTAAATGTTCCACTCACAACGATGAGAGGTGTTTGAAAGCTCTACCAATGTATAAAGGATGTTACTACAACGATGAGAGGTGTTTGAAAGCTCTACCATTATATAAAGGATGTTACTGCAACGATGAGAGGTGTTTGAAAGCTCTACCATTATATAAAGGATGTTACTGCAACGATGAGAGGTGTTTGAAAGCTCTACCAATATATAAAGGATGTTACTACAACGATGAGAGGTGTTTGAAAGCTCTGCCATTATATAAAGGATGTTACTGCAACGATGAGAGGTGTTTGAAAGCTCTACCATTATATAAAGGTTGTTACTACAACTATGAGAGGTGTCTGAAAGCTCTACCATTATATAAAGGATGTTACTGCGGGAAGGATGTTTCATGAAATAGGTCGGAAAATTGCCTGATAAAATATGGTGTTTGTGTAATATTTCAGCATATCTCACTATTTTCCATCCTGATTTCTTTGTGGCAGCCCAACAGCCTTTGGCTTGTATATCCTCCTGGCGCGTGTTTTGCATTGGCCATTTCATACACTAATCCCCTTATTTGCTGGATCGTCGTGCTTGCTGATGCTTTACAGCTTCCTGACTAGTATTGTGTTACCTGTTCTCGGTCTCCGCCCGATTGCTGTACTGTGTTATGTGCTTCTTTTCCTCGGCATCCCTGCTACTCAATAGTGCATCCTTTCCACCATCGATAGCTGTGCTAACGTGTTTGTTTGGTGTGGTGGAGCAGCGCTGGGTAGAGAGCTCGGCACGGTGGATCGGAAGGGGTTTCAAGGTGGAAGATCTGATCGAGAGATCCAGATGATGATTGTATGAACTAAACAGAACAAAATGAGAGTTATAATTGAGAGATTAAGATGAGGGATTCAGTGCAGTGCCTGTCTGGTGGTGCAGTGTCAGTCTGGTAGTGCAGTGTCAGTCTGGTGGTGCAGTGTCAGTCTGGTGGTGCAGTGTCAGTCTGGTGGTGCAGTGTCAGTCTGGTGGTGCAGTGTTGTGAAGTTCCCAACGTGGGGCACTCAACGTAATTATTTGCCCATGAGCTAGGGTTGAGAAACAAAAAGAAAACGGGACTTATTTACTTTAATCAGTGCAATAAATTTCACTTTAAGGAATTCAAATTGAATTAATTGCATCAGCCACCGGTTGTCTTATATAATCCTAGTGTGGCTGT